>VONZ01003278.1:0-24766 GCA_012976165.1 Labeo catla
CTTGGCTCAGGAAAGATGGCTGTAACTTGACTTGAGATAGGGGCGATAGCTCTGACTTGACTTGACTCAGGAAACACAGCTGCAACTTGACTTGACTTGGAAACTTGACTTGACTCAGGAAATACAGCTGCAGCTTGACTTGACTTGGAAACTTGACTTGACTCAGTAAATGCAGCTGCAACTTTATATGGCTCTGGTATGGCGGCTGTGACGTGACGGAGCTCTGTCCTCGCCGCCATCTTGTGAACGGGCACCACAGTCGCCGCCATTTTGTGAACGGGCACCGCTGTCGCCGCCATTGCTCGAGCGCACTCCGCCACGGCCGCCATTTCACGAGCGATCCAGGCGGCTAGCGCGTTCGCGGCATGGTGCTCAGGCATGACCGCCAATTTGCGAGAGGGACGCGCGGTCGCCGAGCCGCGTTGTCGCGCTCCCTCTGCGCGACCCCCACGGTGCACGGCGAACCCACACACAACAATGCAAAGTTCAAAAAAGCCTCCAGTGACGAGCGCGGGCCCTCGCGTCTCAGTTGTGTACGGAGGGGCTGGTTCACACCGTCACAAAAAATCTCAATTATTATACAGTCCGGGAGAGTGGAATGGTTTGCAATGGAAATAAACTCACGGGTATACTGTTCGAGTGTGTGTGATCGCTGTTTGATTCTGCAAACAGTTATGTCCGTGTCCATATCAGATGAATGTCCGGGGTCAAAGCTGCTGGATCCTGTTGTGACGGATTGTTCTGTAACAGGCAATGAGAGACGAGAGGCGAGCGGATCCAAACGCGAGCTTTTATTACCGGGGCGAGACAAAGACATGGTTGTACAGGCAGGGTGAAGCAGGAGCAGACAGGAATATCACAAGCAATCGTAGAGAATAATCCAATACAAACGATAGTCCAAAAGGCAGGCGGCTAGACAGTCCAAACGAGATAACCAGGTGGGAAAAACAAAACACTGGGAACTAGGAACTCGGAACAAGAAACTAGGAAACGATAGCAATGGGAATACAACAATACAACAATCCGTGACATAAACTGGGAAAGTCCGGGGTTTTATAGGAAGCCTGATTGGTCACGGGGGCTGACGCAATCAGTGCAGTGGAGGATGGGAGATGCAGTCCGAAGTGCAAAGAAACAGTCAGAGTGTAATGAAAAGGTGAGAGTGACATCTGGTGGTGAGCGGTCCGCAGAGCACCGACCAGATTCGTGACACAGGTGCTATATAGGCGAATTCGGGTACCAAATTACCTCAGATTCTTTCGACTGTACGAACGACGTTGAAGCTCTGATGGAGTTTTCTTTCACACGGCAGTTTACGTAATGTCTCATTCCATTCTCTCAGGGAACCACAGTTACGCTGAGTAACCGGAGACGTTCCCTTATCGAGTCGGTCTCTCAACATTACGTATTGTGGTAACCTGAGCTCTAAACATAGTCTGTTGTCACTACTATCCGCCTGACCACTCTGCCCATAACCACCCCTTACTCGTACATAGCTGTGTTGAACCAGCACCTCCAGACATGAGCACGTTATGACAAGGCCCTGTGTTCCAGATCTCTACGCTCGCTGTGGGACCCAACTCTGTAACCGTAGTTGCAGCAGCCTCATATGCAGCAAGCCCAGACGACAGACAGAGGCTGGAGCTGCCATCAGCCTCAACAATCTCTGAAAGGTTTTCAAGGGAAAAGTGTGCATCGCAAATTGGATCGCAAATTGACTAAACCCTCTGTGCTGATAAGAGTGCGAGCATCATGCGCAAGTCTAAAATCATTCCCAAGAATGTAATCAAATGACTGGGCTAAAGCGCGCTCTACTGCATGTTCACAGACAGACCTAGGCATGCTTAATGTGCGAGGAGTTTGTGCTTGTGGTCTTTGAGCACGCTTCTTGACTGGGCGATGATAAGCCAATCATCTAGGTAGTTCAGCACGCGCATACCAAGGAGCCTCAGGGGGGAAAGCGCTGCATTTATTTACATCGTAAACGTAGGGGGGCGAGGGCCAGCCGAATGGTAATACTTTGAATTGGTAAGCAACACCTTTGAATGCAAATCGCAGAAAATGCCTGTGATGAGGGGCTATCTGAATATGAAAATAAGCATCCTTCATGTCTACCGGTATGAAGTATTCCTCGGGCTGAATGTGCACGAGGATCTGCTTCACTGTAATCATTTTGAACACATGCTTCGCCAGCACTCACAAATCCAATATTGGTCACATGCCCCCGTCCTTCTTCGGGACAAGAAAGTAGCGGCTGTATAGCCCGCTCCCTGTCTTTGCTTCGGGCACTATCTCGACTGCCTGCTTGGCTATAAGGGAGGAGATTTCTGCTCGAAGCAGTGGAGTGCTCTGCTCTGACACTTTTGACATAACCACGCCACTGAAGCGGGGCGGCCTGCAAGCGAATTGACGCTGCGCACCAGTCGCCGGTGAAGCATAGACCTCTGAATGAATGCTCTCACTCTGACTCAGCTTGCTGCACGGAAACACACACATCTGTTATATTGTGGTTTAGAGACAGGAGGAGGAAAAGAGCTCTTTTGATGAGGCATGTTTGGTTTGGTGTTCATTGCAACTGAACACACTGGCAACATAACATTTACACAAACACACTGAGGGAGCTTGGAGAGGGAACGCACACTCTAGCTCGCTGGCTTGGGGTCGCCTGCAGACAGTGCTCCTCTCCTCCTGGCACAGAAATCAGGAACGCTGCGCCTCTTTATCCACTTTGTCCACTCCGTAGCGTGATTTCTTAGGCTCCCTCTGACGGAGCTGTGGCTCGGGGTCGTTGACCAGATGACAATCTCGACCTCGCCCTAGGTAAAGCGCTGGGATGTTTAGGGAGAAGATGCGGCAGCATCTTGGACTGCTTCTGTGCCTTGGCGAACTTCTCAGAGAACGCCTCCACCGCGTCCCGGGCGCCCTTGGGAATGACATATATATATATATATATATATATATATATATATATATATATATATATATATATATATATATATATATATATAGTAAGTCAACACTAGCAAGATTTGTCATATTCCTGTGGGTTCATGTTTGCTTTTCCTCTTTAAACTTTATGAATTTGCAAGTTTGAACCACATTCTGGTGGCAAATAGCCTTTAATTTCAAGTCAAGCACCAATGTTATCAATTATTTTGTGTTAAAATAATTACTGTAAAAATGTTCTTCCTTACGAGTTTGTTAAAAGAGCAAGCCTGTGACCACCAGAACCATAAGGAGATGGACAGATGAGGCTTATGAGGCACTTCAGGCTTGTTTTGAGGTAACAGACTGGCAGGCATTCTGTGAGTCATATGGAGAGGATATTGATGGACAGAGTGCAACAAGTCGTGGGAAACAAAGGACATCAAGGTCACCCAGAATGTGAAGAAGAGAGCATTTAGAGAGGGGGACAGAGAGGAGGTGAAGAGAGTGCAGATGAAGTGGAAAGTAAAAATCAAAGAGGCTAGTGACACTTATAGGAGAAGTTGGAGGGAAAGATTCAGCAGAACAATTTAAGAAAGGCTTGGATTTGATGATGTTTCTACCTATTCTCCCAGGACACCTTTGTTTGTCCACCATCATTTGCCACTCAACTTTTGTAACCTTCCCTTTCTCATAGACCCCCGCCTACTTACAGCCTTCACCTTCTTCACCCTCTCCCCCTCTTCATAGCAAACACACCCTGTCCTCTTCCACCTGACTCTGCACCTTTTTCCTCTGTCACCTCTACAGTTCCATGTACACCTGATTATGTTAGAAGACAGCTGAGGAAGCTCCACTCCAACAAGGCTGCAGGCCCAGATAAGATCCTTCCCAGGGTGCTTAAAGACTGCACCTCCCAGCTTTGTGGTGTACTTCACCATGTCTGCAGCATCAGCCTGAGACTGCAGAAGGTCCTTCTGTTACGTCTTGCCTCGTCCCTGTTCCAAAGAAGTCTTGTTCCAGTGACCCTAAGGATTACAGGCCCGTGGGATTAACATCCCATATTATGAAGATTCTGAAGAGACTGGTGCTGGAGGAGCTCAGGCCCATGGTTAGGCCTTTTATAGACCCTCTTCAGTTTGCCTACCAGCCCCACCTGGGAGTTGAGGATGCTATCATTTGCATGCTGGACCGAGCCTATACTCACCTGCACAAAGTGGCAAGCAGGATGAGGCGGAGTACATGGACTACAGTGGAGAACTTTGTCACGTGGTGTGAGCGGAGCCATCTACAGCTCAATGTGACAAAAACAAAGGCGCTAGTGGTCGACCTGTGGAGGACTATGGCACATATGACCCCTGTTTTTATTCATGATATCTCAGTGGATATTGTAGAGGATAATAAATATCTGGGAGTCCACATAAATAATAAAATGGACTGGACTAAGAACTCTGAATCCATCTACAAGAAAGACCAGAGCTGTAGGGTAATGCTGAAGATGTTCTACGAGTCTGTGGTAGCCAGTGCTATGTTTTTTGCTGTTGTATGCTGGGGAAGCGGACTGAAGGTAGCTGATGCCAACAGACTGAACAAACTTTTTTAATAAGGCTGCTTCTGTTGTGGGGGTGGAACTGGACTCTCTGACTGTAGTGTCAGAAAGAAGGACCCTTACCAAAAAGTAGTATACTTCAAGTTTATTTTATTAAGTATACTTAAGTAAAGTTCAAGTATACTTTATGAGGTAAGTATACAAATATCAGCATACTAGTAGTATACTTTTCAGTGTACTACTTTAATACTCCTTGGGACTAAATTGGCCCACTTTCTAGTATATAAAAGTATACTTTTAAGTATACTTTAAGTATAACAGTAGTAAACTTTGAGTACACAACTAGTTTACATCTGTTTTCAGTTTGTACTGCAGGTATACTAAAAGTGAACTAATAGGAATACTGATAATTTACTAATTAAATACTTTTTTATGCATTTTAGTACACTTTGAAGTACAGTCTCAGTGAACTACTAGATTAGTAGTTTTATACTGCAGGTATACTCGTGAGTTTTCTTTAAGTGAACTTCATATCATACTTCAAGTATACTACTATATTAATTTTCATAAATTTTGTTATATGAATATCTGAACATACATATCGCTATGAATGACTTAATCTAATATGTAAACAACGCTGTCTTTGTTTGTAAAGCATTTTACAAGATTAAAATATCCAAGAAATGGATATAAGTGGTTGAAAGTATCTAGGCCTCAAAACTAGAAACACAAACCTCAAGAATGGTGGCAATCAGCAAATATTAAAAAGATGAGATCTTTATGTCACAATACAACAAATAACTAACAATAATGACAAAACAACAACAAAAAAAGTTTAAATGAAGTCAGCAAACAGAAAAACAATAATCCTTTAACAGTAACTGGATAATTTATTCATGCTGCAATGCATGCTGGGAACTTTCAAAGCCTTAAAATTTCAACAATATGAAATTCTTTGCTCAGACAACTGTGTTTGACTAGTTAGGAAAACAATTGTGTAATTTTGTTGGTCTGACAAGGGTTTTTAGTTTTTTAAGAAAATGGCATTTTTTAGTATTTGAGACTCAAAATGTTTCGTAAAATGGAAAATGTGTATTTGCATTTTTTACAGTGTGGAAGCATCTGTTTTGGTTTCTTCTTCACTTGTGTTTTGGAAATTTTGTACAGAAGATGTGTAATAGCATCTCTCATGTATAACAATGAAAACACGGATTCTCAGAGCACAAGTATGGCTCAAATATATTTAGACTTTTTGTAAGTATAAATCAAGTATACTTAAATGTCATTTTAAGTATATTTCTGAGAAGTATATAAAGCACATTTCTGAGAAGTACATAAAAAGTAGACTGAAAGTATACTTTCCTATTTTAAGTTTAAAAGAAGTATACTAATAGCACACTTGAATAAACTTCTTTTTCCTAAGGGGATGTTGTCTAAGTTACTGGCCATCTTAGTGTCCTGCAGAGTTTACCTCCAACTTTCCTCAACACACCTGCCTGGAAGTTTCAAGTATACCTAGTAAGACCTTGATTAGCTGGTTCAGGTGTGTTTGATTAGAGTTGGAGCTAAACTCCCTCCAGGACCAGGTCTGGTGACCCCTGATCTTAGACAACACCTCTTACCAAACTCCATAATGTCTTGGGTAGATATAGGAGTAAGTTTAGTCAAAGGCTGCGTTCGGAACTGCATACTTCCCTACTATATAGTAGGCAAAAAGCAGTAGGCGAGCGAATGAGTATGTTTGAATCTTCAGTATTCATAAAAGAGTAGGCGAGAATTAGTAGGCGAGTGCACTCATTCTCGCAAGATTCGGACGTACGTATACTTAATTTGCGTTCTAATATGCCTACTTACCTACTATATGACGTATTTTATTGTGCAATATCATATCTTTACTTGTATAGTTATTTAAATCTTAAAAGCTTTATTATTTATTTTTATAGAATTCTATTTGTATTTTTATGTTGGTGATTTGGAGCTGCGGTAACAAACCTCATTTCGATTAATAAAGTATTTCTGATTCTGATTTGACTGCCATAAAAGAGCTGTTCAGAGTGAATTTTTATTAGGTTTTGAAAAGAGGTGAAAATATCATCTAACTACAACATATATATCTTTGAATTGTGATCAGAAATGCAAATTCATAAATGAAAGATCAGCTATTTAAACAGCACTGTAAATGTTAATTTATTCCTTTATTAATGTAGCAAAAGAGTTCAAATAACAACAGTGTGGAAAACAAAAATGATCAGCAAACAAATGATGTCACTATGTAAATGGTGTAAATAATTGCAATAAAACTATACTAATACAGTACATTGATCTGGATTGTTGCTACAAAAAAAAAAAGAAAAAGAAAAGAAAAGAAAAACATTCCTGTCTGAGATTCTTAAGGCATGATTTTAAGAGATGTTAAGATGTTATCAGATTATTCATTATTCAGTAAATAATCAGTTAAAATTCAAAAATTATTCAGAGTATGCATATTGCAATATTCACTTTGAGTATTTCATTAAGTTTGTGACCAAGAAAATTGGGAATTTATCCAAATATGGTCTCATAATTTCAGATATTTGAATCTGAAGCATCATGGGTATGTTTATTGTAACATTACATCCTCTAGAAAAAACAATTAAGCAAATATTACAAACTACAAGAATCTATACAATTAAAAAGTAAGTGGTTCAACTTGAAATTATCATTAAGTGCACAGAGAAGGCAAACATGGCTTACTGCTCTAAATAATTTGAATACTATATCCATTAAAAATGAAATAGAATCTCTTCACTGACAAATTCCTTTTCTACAGTAGATGACCAGAAAACCCAGTGGTGGTGGAGAGCAGAGCTAGTGGTGTTAGTTTTCTTGGACAGACTCTTCCCTTTCTCCCATAAAGGCACTTCTTACAGTTTGGATCGTAGTGGATTTAGGTACTTGTGATGGGACTCATGCACCTTACAAACAAACAAATAAATGAATAAATGCATGAATTCATAGAGGTTCTTCTGAAATATTTAACATGCATCACCATAAATGAATACAATATACACATCAAAGGCACTGAATACGGACCTCAGTATGGTTCAGAGGCGACTTCTTGGCCCACTCAAACATGTGCTCATAGACGTTGCCATCATATCTCCCCAGAGCAGAATTAAGCATCTCATCATGGTAGTCAAAGGCATCAACCAGAGCTACTGCATTGGGCCTCAGCTCTGAGAGAAGACCCTTCAGCCTCTGTGAAATCTGAGCCAGCTGAGGAACACTTAGCAGACCAGCCTGACAAAGAAAAAAAAATATCAGAAACAGCTGTTCCTAGAACACAAATGTTAAACTTCTAAGTCTGTTTATCTCTCCTTATCCGGGGCATTCCACAAATCTATGAGGCACCGATGTGAACCATGAGACACAACCCATGAATAGGATATTCTCATTCCAGACAGCATTATATTACACAAAAAATATGTCTCAGAGTCAAACTGTTTTTTGTCCATTTTACCAGAACAGAAAGACTGCAAATGGGTGTATCTGCCTCAAGTGAATTTTTTGTCAACTTTCAGCAGTACACTAGCACATAAAACTTCTCAAAGTAACAAATATGGACTAGATGTCACAATTTTTATATAATGGGTCTAAAGTTTGGATTGAGTGTCAGAGAGTGTACACATCAACCAAGCTGTCATGCAAACATGCACACTCTCAAAGCACCGGCTTCACTACTCCAAAACTCTCTCTCTCTCCTTCTCTCTCCTTGCTCCCTTTATCAGTGGTTGGACCACAGCAGAGTGATCCGCACAGCCGATTTGGCGCGTTTTACGCCGGATGCCCTTCCTGCCACAACCTGATAGTGCACTAGCTTGTGCATCCCCAGTGCTGGGACACACTCACTCATTCACACACTATGGTCAATTTAGATTGTTCAATTCTCCTATACTGCATTTCTCTGGATTGTGGGGGAAACCAGAGCACACGGAGGAAACCCACACAGACACAGGGAGAACATTCAAACTTCTGGTTCAAGTCTCAGCCGAGGGACCATCTTGCTGTGAGGCAACAGTGCTACCCACTGAGCCACCGTGCCACCGCCTTCACTACTTCAAAACTAGATTGCACAAAATATTTACCTCCATATCACCTCAATGTGATAGGTGCAAGATGGCAGAGGGGACACTGACACATTTATTTTGGTTTTGTCCTGTTTTATAAGATTTCTGGTCAAGCATTTTTGAATTGTTTTTTAAAGTGCTCCTATTATGCCTTTTCAAATATAACCTTTAATGCAGTGTGTCATGTAGCTGTATGTGAACATAAACTGCAAAGTTGTGAAACCAACAGTGCACAATAAATGTAGACAAAATAGACAAAAGTTATAGACAAAAGTTATTGTCTATCAAAAAAAACAGTCGGCTCACAATCGCCTGAATGACTGAATGACAACTTGCCCGCCCACAAACACAGTAAAATTTCCACGTGGTTTATGTCATGTCGAGAAGACGCTGTATCCTACGCTGTGAGAGTAAATTTGTTTTATATTCACTTCCAAAAGATCAATCTACAGAGACTATTTTCTGTAGCAATCGTTCAAAATATGTAGTTGTGTATGTTATGTTGTGTAACAACCCTGCACATGGCTTGCTAACCGGCTAACTCACGCGTCTGTAGTTCTGTTATTTAGCTGTGGGCCCACTGTAGTCTAAAAATTTGTGATTGATGTAGCTTGACTGTCTGTCTCATTAGTTGATGTAATGATAAAGGATGGCACACGAAGCGGCTTTCACACCAAATGCGGAAAGTGCTGGGCTATGAAACCCATTCATTTAAATTGCATGCGCTGTGCGAGGACGGTTCCTTTCTGCGTCTATCACAGAGAGCACCACTGGTGCGCACGGCGCACTCAAAGTTCAAATTAGTTAAACTTTGGCCTCTGCGCTCTGAAGGGCTGCACTGAACTCAGCGGCCAGCGCAGCGCTTTCTGCGTTCGGTGTGAAAGCCGCTTAAAGCATTATACAATGTTAAATTTTACAACATAGAGGTGTGCCCGGTTCGCTTACATAAGCAAACTACGAGAGCTTTCCATAGTAATCTGTGCTAACTTGTCGATCAGCCCTTTTTCACCATTTCATCTTCAAACTCCGGCTCGAATTGGTAAGGTGAAATCGATGCCATCTTTTCTACGTATTGACAAGTCTGGGGTTGTCATTCAGTTATGGCAATGGCGTATCTTTTTCCGACATGCACTGTACGCGGTAGACTGATCATAAAGGATTGCACCATCTGACCAAATCACAGCAGTGAGGGCTCACGGAAAGGAGGGGTTTAGAGAGACTGATTCTTCGAACTGCTTTGCACGAGTCGTTACGTATAATTTAGAAATGAGGTCAAATTAAATCTATTTTTGTTTTTTTGTTTTTTGACCTTACATGTAAACCTGTTTTAGGAGACTCATAGAACAATATTAGCAACCTTTAAAATGGCATAACAGAAGCACCTTAAGGACATTTTTAAATGAACATTCAACCTGACCACAAATTGGCTATTTTTGGAGCCCAGCAGGCTCTAATGGTGGGCATGATTGCTGCCAAAAAGGTAATACTGCTTAATTGGAAATCTTCACAGGCCCCTTTGTTTTAAGAGATGGCTAAATGAGATGCTACATATTATTCAAATAGAATGGTTACGTTTTAGTAACCTTGGCTCACAAAAAAGATTTGAAGCCACGTAGGGATCTTTTTTTAGACTATTTGGGGGTAAACTAATGATTGTATAACCTCCATTTCTTTTTTACTGTACATTTATTTTCCTCTACTTTTAATATTATCTGATTTCTAAAGCAATTCTGAATATTCTTTTTACATAATACATTTTTTTTTACATATTTATCTTCATTTTTTCTATAATTTCTCTGTATACATTACTGAGGCAGTTCAGCTGTTTTTTTTTTTTAATTGTCAGTTGTTGTTTTTTTTTTTTCTTGGTGTTTAACAAAACCTCAAAACCATAAATAATTTTTTTTTTTAATTCAATAAATTAATGAAGTTATCTGCTTCCATATAAGAATGCAATAAAGCAAAACTATTTTTTGGGAACCAGAACCAAGCTGACTGAGCAAGCTGAACCTTAGGCTGCAGTATGAGCTTCTTGTCTATTAATAAGCCTAGAGCTGAGGAATAATACAAAAAATGTCAAATTCATTGAGTATTACTAATCTATCTCAATTACATTTAAGTAAAAATGGCTGTGTTGTAGGCACTATTACAGTCCAGTATTTATGTTCAAATAATGAAGATTTCTGTCCCACTCCAAACTAGTTGCTGGCCCCTGCTTGGCCACCCCTCTAAAAATATCCTGCCTCTGCCATTGTGGGTTGGGAAAATGTAAAAAGCTAAATGTGTTTTATATTGTATTGTATAACCTGTAAAAAGTCTCCAGAGTTCTGTGCGACTCCATGAAGGGCATAAAGCAGAGCCAAAGTGCTAAGCACAGAGTGAACAGCCGTATCCCCAATCTCACTCAGTTTAGCAGCAAACAGCTTCACCACCACATAATGACAATGGGCCTGTAGAGAGACAATGAAGTGAAATTAATCAAAACACAGCTCTAAAACAATTTCTGCACTGCTGAATCTGTACAAATCTGTTTCTTCTGTAATTAAATTATTTAATGGGTTTTGTACACTAAAACAATTAAGCCATGTTCACACTGTCAGCTCAAAAACCAATTTATTGTGTATTCGTATGGATTCTAATGTAAATGATTCACTGTTCGTAAAGAATCTGATTCGTGTCTCCCGTGGTGTGCTTTTGTTTTTTTGGAATTTCCGTATTCTGTGGCAACAATGTTGTATTGGTATGCCTATGCCAAAAAACAAAAACAGCAAGAGTTTGCAAGGTTTTGTTTTACAACATGACAGCATGTTGCTGTTGCACTGGATTATTATGTCTAATATGTCAGCGGCAGAAATGTAGGCAGCTGGAGTGTGCAACTTAAAGAAGAAACTTAAACACTGCCTTACGCGTTTACGTTTTACGTGACATGAAAAAGTGACATAGCCAAAAAGCTATGCAAAATCCAATTAGAGTGGTCAGACTGAAATGGATTTCCAGAAATGTGATTTGTAAACATTTGTAAAAATTATATTTCTTTTTTTTTTTTTTTTTTTGCCAAATATGGCTTAATATGATTCCAATCTAAACAAAAATCTGATTTTAAGTGACAGACTAAACTAGGCTCTAATTAACACTTTAAAAAAATTGCATTAGCACAGGGATGTCCAATCTTGTGACAGCTGAGCTAAATACCTAATAGGGCAGGTAGGCAGCAAATCAGCTGCCTAGGTTTTCAGACGTACTCATGTCCTTTAGACCCTGATTACCTTAGTTTCAGTGTGTTTAATTGGGGTTGGAGCTAAACTTTTCAGGCCAGTGGCCCTCCAAGATTGGACACCACTGTATTAGCATTATGGCTCAAAGGTTAATTTTTAGAATCCTCACATCAGATGCTCTGACTAGATCAATGGAGCTGTTGTTCCAGGCGTCCTCATTGCTCCTGCTGTGCTGTAGCTCTGCTTGGAGGTTCTTAGCTGCCATTTTGACTAACCTGTGAGCATTTTTTAAAAACATTCTCAAGTCTCTGCAAAAATGCTATGTGCTACATGTGCTCACAGTTTTAACGTCTCGGTTACGTATGGTAACCCTCGTTCCCTGATGGAGGGAACGGAGACGTTGTGTCGAGTAGTGTACGACACTAGGGGTCGCTCTTGAGAGCCCAAACACCTCTGACAGTTTTGAGAAAGGCCAATGAAAATTGGGTGTGCAGATTTGCATAGCTGGCCACGCCCCGGACATCCGGGTATAATAGGGCAGCGTGTGCATCTGCTCACTCGTTCTGATTCTGAGGAGCCGAGCGTCTCAGCTCACTCAGAGGCGGACCAGAGATGTGGCATGGGAGACACAACGTCTCCGTTCCCTCCATCAGGGAACGAGGGTTACCATACGTAACCGAGACGTTCCCTATCTGTCGTACACTCCGAGTTGTGTCGAGTAGTGTACGACACTAGGGGTCCCCGTAAAAACACGCCACATGTCTGACCGCGTCACGAGAGACAAGTGCAGAAGTAACAGGGCAACGTGTTAACGTAAGTGCAGCTCACCTCCTCTGTGACCATCCAACGTCCAAGGACTGACCTGTACAGCGGGGTCCTGCAGCCGGGCCTCCCTCAAGGGCGGCTGAGTGTCTTGAGATCGTTGGGAAAAATGCCTGCTCCCGAAGGAAAGACATTACGGAGTTCACGACCTGCCCGACAGGGGGGGTTAGAGTGACATAGTTAGACATGGGACCTGAGGTGGGTCTCACACCCGGGAAGACAGCCAGACTCAGATCCTAGAGAACCTGTTCTCAGGGGAAAACACCGCACCACAAGAGTTATAGGTGGAAATACACATATGGGGCCACATAAGGAGCCACTACATATGGGGCACAATCCAATCAAAATAAGGGTATTCATACCTTGTGAAGGGATTCCATAGCGAGTTTCTCCGCTAAACTCTGCCATGTGCAGAAGTGCCAAAGATGGAGATGGTGTCCAGGGTTCGCATCAGGAAACCTACTGAAACTCAGAAGCGTAATCACCATTAGGGGAAGCGCTTTATGCAAGCTCTACACCAACCAGTGTGCTGAGTCAAGAGTTAGCAATCAAGACTCTAGCTGACACTGGTTCCGTGCGCAAATTATAAAATCTGGCAATGTGTTAGGTGTAGCCCAACCCGCAGCTCTACAGATGTCTGTTAATGAGGCCCCATTCGCCAGGGCTGCTGAGGCAGCGATGCCCCTGGTTGAGTGGGCTCTTACCTCCAGAGGGCAGGGTAGGCCTCTGGCCAGGTAGGCCATACGGATCGCGTTTACCAGCCAATGGGAGATCCTCTGTTTGGAGACAGCTTTCCCCTTCTGCTGTCCTCCGTAACAAACAAAGAGCTGCTCCGAACGTCTGAAGGGCTGCGTTCGTTCCATGTAGATGCGCAGGGCACGGACTGGGCATAACAAGGTCAGGTTGGGGTCATCTTCCTGGGAAGAGAGAGCTTGCAAGGTCACTACCTGATCTCTGAAAGGAGTGGTGGGGACCTTGGGCACATATCCAGGCCGGGGTCTCAAGACAACGTGAGAATCCGCTGGTCCGAATTCCAGGCACGAACTGTTCACGGAGAGGGCTTGGAGGTCTCCCACTCTTTTGATGGAAGTGAGCGCAGTCAAAAGAGCCGTCTTGAAGGAGAGAGCATCGAGTTCGACTGACTGAAGGGGCTCGAATGGATCTTGTTGTAGACCTTGGAGAACCACAGCAAGATCCCAAGAGGGGATGAGATGCGACCGAGGAGGGTTCAGCCTCCGGGCTCCTCTAAGAAACCTGATTATCAAATCGTGTTTCCCCACCGATCTGCCCCCCACCAAGTCATGATTAGCTGATATAGCTGCGACATGAACCTTGAGTGTTGAGGCAGACAGGTGCCTGTCCAGGCCTTCTTGAAGGAAGGATAACACTGATTTGATGCCACAACTCCGTGGGTCCTTCCCGTGGGAAGAACACCAGTTCACAAAGATGCGCCATCTTAGGTCATACAGCCGTCTGGTAGAGGGGGCTCTTGCCTGTAGAAGTGTGTTTACCACTGAAGGTGAAAGGTCTCTGAAGTCCTCCTGGTCGCGTCCAGGGACCATAGGTGGAGGTTCCAAAGATCAGAGCGCGGGTGCCAAATTGTGCCCTTCCCCTGAGAAAGGAGGTCCTTCCTTAGAGGAATGCGCCAGGGAGGGGCTGATGCCAGGAGCACCAGGTCCGAGAACCAGGTTCTGTTGGGCCAGAAGGGGGCCACCAAGAGAATCTGTTCCTTGTCCTCCCTGACTTTGCACAAGGTTTGTGCGATGAGGCTCACTGGGGGAAACGCATACTTGAGCCGGCCCCTCGGCCAACTGTGTGCCAGTGCGTCTATACCGAGGGGGGCCTCGGTTAGACCGTACCACAGCTGGCAGTGGGTGGATTCCGGTGAGGCAAAGAGATCTACCTGTGCCTGGCCGAATCGATCCCAAATCAGTTGGACCGACTGGGGTTGGAGTCTCCACTTGCCTCCGAGCGAAACCTGTCGTGACAGGGAATCGGCCATACGATTGGCTTCGCCCGGAATGTGAGTGGCTCGTAGAGACTTGAGTCTGTGTTGACTCCAGAGCAGCAGGTGGCGGGCTAGTTGTGACATGCGAAAGGAGCGTACACCGCCCTGGTGGTTGATGTAGGCCACAGCCGCAGTGTTGTCGGACCTGACCAACACGTGCTTGCCCTGAATCATAGGTCGGAACCTCCTCAGGGCCAGGAGCACTGCCAACAACTCCAGACAATTTATGTGCCAAAACAGTCGGGGGCCTGTCCAGACCCCGGAAGCTGCCTGCCCGTTGCAGGTGGCACCCCAGCCTGTCTTGGAAGCATCTGTGGTGACAACGATGCGTCTGGACACCTGTTCCAGGGGAACTCCTGACCGTAGGAACATAATGTCTGTCCAAGGGCTGAGTGTCTGGCGACACGATGGTGTGATGTTCACTTGAAATGTGCCTCGATGCCACGCCCACCTGGGGACTCGAGTATGAAGCCAGTGCTGCAGCGGTCTCATGTGCATCAAACCCAACGGCGTGACCGCGGCTGAGGATGCCATGTGCCCTAGGAGCCTCTGAACCTGTTTTAGGGGGACCGCTGACCTGCATCTGAGTGTTGCCACACACCTCAGAACTGGCTGTGCACGCTCTGGGGAGAGACGCGCAGACATACTAACCGAGTCCAGCTCTACGCCGAGAAAAGAGATCCTCTGTGCCGGGGAGAGTTTGCTCTTTTCCCAGTTGACCCGAGGTCCCAACTGGGCCAATGGTTGAGAACCATGTCCCTGTGTACGCAACCCATATCCCACGAGTGAGCTAGGAATAGCCAGTCGTCAAGATAATTGAGAATGCGGATGCCCACTTCCCTGAGGGGGGCAAGGGCAGCCCCCGCTACCTTCGTAAAGGCGCAGGGCGGCAGGGATAGGCCGCAGGGGGAACCTTGTACTGATGAGCCTGATCTCGAAGACAGAGTCTTGGAGGATCAAGACATGATAGTACGTGTCGCTCAGGTCCAATGCCATCAACCAATCTTAAGCCCTGACACACAAGGAATGTGTGTTCAAGGGCTAATGTTTGAACGGGAGCTTGAGAAAGGGCCCGATTCAAAAACCTCTGTTTTAAGATTGGTATGAGTCAACCACCCATCTTGGTACAATGAAGTAGGGGTCGGCAAACCCTTTCCTTCATTTTGGCTGAGGGGATAGGATCTATCGCACCCTTCCCAGGGGGGCTGCGATCTCCGCTTAAGGGACCATAGCATTCTTGCCCTGAGTCGATTTATAAGAGAATGCCGTAGACCTTAGCGGATGCCTTGCAACCTGAGTTGCATAGCCAAGTCAGGTAGTTCTGAGAAGCTTCAGGTCTCAGGGAACTATACCCGACGTACCTGGAATGGGAATGTCGTGGCTGAATAAGGCAGAGAACGCCGTGTTTGGAGATGAAGCCCCAAGAGCGCGGTGTGTCTTTGCCATTATGCAGAGTTTGTGCCGAATCCATCTCTCATCCCCGGGTCGAGAGTGGATCTGGACGGGTCAGCTAGCCCGCCTGCTCTGGATTGCTTGTCAGAAGAAAAACTAGAAGCCTAACGAGGGTTCTAGCAAGCCTACCGACAAGCTTGTGTTGCCACCTTCCCACAAGATCTCTGACCGCTGGGCGGTCAGGCCGGAGGCCCGGCTGTCGCGGGGCCTCAGGAGTTCTATAGGGGACCGTCCGTGGCGACGAACAGACAGGAGTAGTCGGGGGTAGAGGGCCGGAGCCCTGACCAGCGGCTCTGTCTGCTCCTACCGTGAAGGACTTTCGCTGCAAATTCTATCACGGTGTTGCCAGAAGGACCAACCTGGGAAATGGGGGGTAAGAAGCGGACTTCAAATTTCCCGCATTTCTGACAGGTGCAGCCACAGGTGGCGTTCCTGGACCAACAAGTAGACATCGCCCTTCCTAGAGCGTGTGCCACGACTCACAGCTCTAGGTTGGAACCACCCTCGTACTGAGCTCGCAACGCCACGGCCTGAACACCCAGAGGATGGCCGTGGTATGTAAGGCGGACGCAGCCTGTCCAGAAGCCATGTAAGCCTTGCCCGGAAGAACTTACAGGCCCTGAACGGGAGTTCTGGAAGGAATCTCACAAGCGGCGGCGATTAGCAGGGAGTACACTGCAATCGCCCCCTCCGCCTGGGGGAACCTCTGAAACCCCCTCGCTGGACCCCCATCGAGAGTGGTGAAGGAGGAGAAGTTGGTTTATCACGTTCTGACCATTTTTTTAAATGGGCTTTCCGCGATTTCACCAACTTCTCGTGCACTACCGGGAAACAGACACTGGAAACGAGCGTACAGGTCGTTACCCAGATGTCTATTAACCAGCCCCTTCTTGGCTTCCCGTTTCAGGCACGGCCGCCATTTTTTTGCATCCACCTCAAACTGAGAATCAGTCCCCCGTAGAGGCTTGCTCAGCTGAAGTTTCTGCTTCAAATAGTTCACGCCCTTCCTTAGCGATGCTGCCGCTAACCATTTCCGCCCAATTAGGAGTTCTGAATAAGAAAGTCAGCTGTACTGAGACAGACTAACAAACTTGTCCGGAAACTCAATCGAGGGACGCACGAAGCGAGGGGTTTGCGGGGTTTTCACCCGGCAAAACCTTCCTTGCTTTGTAATGCTCGTCACCAACGCACATCGCAACGGCCTCGTACCCGGAAGTAGAAGGACCGGAGCGGGTAGCAGTCGGGAACGTAAGCATACGGCTCGTGCGCCCAGGTCATGTTTTCGCCGGCAAAACATGAATCAACAACAAGCGCTGCATCGGCGTGAGAATCTCAACACTGAATACAACGGTCGTGTTGATCGTTTGGATCGAGGGACGCGAGGAGCGAGAGGTTTGCGGGGTTTTCACCCGGCAGAGCCTTCCCTGCTTCCTAATGCTCGTTACCGACGCACATCGCAACGGCCTCGTACCCGAAAGTAGAAGGACCGGAGCGGGAAGCAGTCGGAGTGAGCCGCGGCTTCACGTAAAGCACGCGGCTGACGAGCAAGCGCGTCCATGATCGAGCTCTCGCAAGCAAAACATGAGTCAACAACAAGCGCTGCATCAGCGTGAGCATAACTCAACACTGAACACAACGGTCATGTCGATCGTTTGGGAAGGTAAGCCGCAACCAGGATGACACGGAGGGAAAGATATGTTAACCAACACACAATCCTACCGTGCCAGCTCTATCAGAGAAATCACCCATAGAAGGAAGATTGCTCTTCAAGATCGCCGTCGACGCACCCAGGGGACTCTCACAACACAGGCTGTGCTAGAGAGGGAGAGACCGCTGTCTGTGCTGCAGATCCAACGACGAGAGAGGTGAATGTTGCTACATCTCACGCAGAGACGCTGCATTCGGCTCCGAAGAACAGAACGAGTGAGCAGATGCACACGCTGCCCTATTATACCCGGATGTCCGGGGCGTGGCCAGCTGTGCAAATCTGCACACCCAATTTTCATTGGCCTTTCTCAAAACTGTCAGAGGTGTTTGGGCTCTCAAGAGCGACCCCTAGTGTCGTACACTACTCGACACAACTCGGAGTGTACGACAGATAGGGAACCATGGTTATCCATGGCCCATTTTACTACCTGTGTTGAAAAAAAAAAAATGTTTTTCTGGATCCAACTTACTTTGCAGCTCTGAATTTGTATGCCTCCACAAAGCTGGCCAGGTCATTAATACTGACAACAGTGGGTCGTGAGGACACAGAATGGGGCTGTATCCTGCTCTGAGGTTCGCTGAGGTATGAAACGGTGCCAGTCAACTGCTGGCCTGCCCGTGCTTGTTTGTAGCTCTTCATCAAATACCTAATCAACAGAACATGTTAAGTAATAAAAGTAGTACGATTCAATCAGCTCATTGGCATACATGGAAATTTTCTTAAACGTTGTGATTTCCTTTAAGTTATTTTAAGGGCAATTTCAGAAACTGAAAATAAAATATCTAGAAAAAAAACTTGTTCACACAACATAACACTATACTGTACATAGATATTATATACCTTTTTAAACCCTATTGAAGCAATTATTTTTTTAGATGTCTGTGAAAAAAAATTATTCTATTTATGTCTGTTTTTCTGTCAGACTGTATCATTTTTAATTGTAATATACAGTACTGTGCAAAAGTCTTAGGCCACTAGTATTTTCACCAGCTAAAAAATGGTTTAAAGTAAGTTATTTCTATCTTTTGCTGTAGTGTGTCAGTAAAAAATATCAGTTAACATTTTCAAACATTCTGTTTGCCATTAATTGTAACAATCTAGTGAGATTTTTGTTTGCACAAGGAGTCTGACAACAGCCAGTGCTCCACACTGAGATCTGATCTCACCATCATCCAGTCTGTCTCTGGAATGACATGAAGAAACAGAAAAACTGAGACAGACTAAATCCAGAAGAACTGTGGCAACATCTCCAAGATGTTTCAAATAACCTACCTGCAAAGCTACCTGAAAAACTATGCACAAGTGCACATAGGGCAAAAGCTGCTTTAAACGCAAAGGATGGTCACATCAGATGCTTATTTATTTTAGTTAATAGAAGTTCATTGATAAAGAAAATCTATTTATGACATTGTTTTTGACAGCATCCTCATTTTATGTGCCTAACTACCTACAAATTTTAACAGTACTGTAGCTTTGTAGGTATAGGTCTCTTAAAGCATCTTGGAGATGTTGCCACAGTTCTTCTGGATTTGGTCTGTCTCCGTTTTTTCTGTTTCTTAAGACAGACTGGATTGATTGATGGAGAGATCACATCTCTGTTTGCACAAGGAGACTGACAACAGCCTGTGCTTCACACAAAAATCTCACTGGATTATTACAATTAATGGCAAAATGAATGTTTAGAAATTTAAACTGATATTTCCTACTGACACACTACAGCAAAAGACTGACTTCGAACCATTTTTAGCTGATGAAAATACTAGTGGCCTAAGACTTTTGCACAGTACTGTATATCAGCTAGCCCTCTCTCCAGACTCTTCAGACAAATACAAAATACAATCTTTCTCTGTTAAGACAAGTGATGTATTCGCAAACATCTGTTTAGCCATGGCCTATATATACCCTTTCATCAGAACGTACTAAGTCCCCTGAATATTATTTTTAAAGTTTTTTTTCCTGCACGAACCAGTGGATGCACAATCTATTGGCAGATTCACACAAACTGTGTGAACCTGTGCGCTTTCGTTTCAACGCCTTTATATTACTCAACCAGATTCTAGGAGCATGCTGTGTGGTGAGTCGCGCAACTCCCGTCTCTTTAACTGAAATTAAAATGCCTCACTCATGTGTGTGAATTCGCTACAGAGCGTCAGCCTTGCGCTTTCACGTTGTACTTTACAGCTGTTGGCAATCAAGAAAGGGGCAGAATGTAAAAAAGTTTGTAAGTTTTATTTTCAGTTCAAATCCTCATAAAACTAAGGATTTCTACTTGAGCTTAAAACGACTTATAGTTTATTAATATGAAATATTGCAAATAAAAAAGTATGGGGGGAGTATTGGGGGGGCACTTTAAGTGTCATTGCCCAGGGGCACCAAAGAGTCTTAATCCGCCACTGATTGCAACTCAAAATTGTTTTGAAAATTAATTCCATCCAAATAGTGCTGATGTCTAAAACAATTAAGGTAAACAATGTTTTTTTTTTTTTTACCTAGCTGTCTGCAGCATCATAACCGTATTCTCTCCCTCATAAGTGCAGGCTGGTGTAAAGGTAACATAGATGTCAGGTAAACTGCTGCAGCGGGAGTAACCATGACCACCACATGACATGCGACAAACCTCAATTCCTGCATTTGCCACCCAGGTGGTAAAAGCTTTCAGACCTGCAGATAGAGCATGCAGCTACAGAAAGAATAGAGTTGAGAAATACAAAAAAATAAAAATAAAAACAGATAAATCAAGACACTGAAATACAAAGCATATGCAAGCACATAAAACTCATGAACTCGTATAAAATATATACATTTCTAAGAACATATTTCTGCACACCTCTGGCATCTCACTGAAGTCACCCTGATTAATGTCTCCTAAGATGCGATTGTATGTTTTACTCATGTATTGCCCCACAAAGTGGAAGGCATAGGCAGCGGCCAGCAGAGGAAAGAGTTTATACTGCTGGGTCTGATAGTCCAGGATCTGTGGCTCTGGTTCTCTAAAAGAAACAAAAAGAAAAGTCATTTAATTCACCTAAAATATATATAATATTCATATATATAAAATATGTACATACACACACATACATGCTATAAATGAGCAAAAGTTTCAAAGGTAAACAAAACATTGTTTGTGTTTGTGTTTGAGAGAGACCCACCCTGGGCGTAATTCAGACTGGTGTCGGACTGCACTGTAACGAATGGCGATGGTGCAGGACTTGGATAGAGCTCGTGCTGACTCCCCCACTATCATGGAGCGAATAAACACCATGGTGCCATATGTGAGCTTATCACTAGGAGGCCTCACATACGTACCATCTGGCTCAACCTACACAAACACATACACCACAAAGCTTTACGGACAGAATGCACTTGATCTGGCATAAATACCATGTACACCAAGTGCTGATCCGGCTTATTTCAGCATGATTTGTAAATATTCCATTAAAGATAATCTGCATTCATTTAATTAGTCATCCAAAAATTATGCAAAATCTTTATTAATATCTTTTTATGTTTTTCATTTTTATGTTATAACATTTTGTTGCTTTTCAGAATTCTAAAATTCTGTTTATTTCCAGAGTTAAATTAGATTTTGTCTCTGTATCTTGGAACCCAGTTAATATAGTTTAGGTTAGAAAGCTTTAGTATTTCTGTGCAGGAGAAACTCACCTGCCAGCATTTCAATTACACATCACAAACAATACAAAACAGCTCAACACTACATTCACAAAAAAACAAATAAATAAACAAACAAAATAAATAAATAAACAACAATAAATAAACAATAGAATAATTGTAAGGCTTTGTTAAAAAAATAAATAAATAAATAAAAAACTAAATGCAGCAAACATAATTGTAGACAGTTTAAAATTAGAGACCTTTCCTGATTTTGTTAACAAACTCTAAACATAAGCACAAACACAATTATTGTAAACTTTTTTTGTCTTTCCTTGTGGGTAGGATCAGCTCACCTTGGCATACTTCATCAGCATATTCTCACGTGGAATCCTTACATTTTCCAGTTTTAAGTAGCCATTATCTACCTCATCAAAACCAAATTTGGGGCCAATATCACCGACCACTACACCTGTTCAACACAACACAGATCTGAAAAAAAAAAACCGCTTAACTACTGAGAACTTCATTCTGTACACATACATACAACACACAGATCAGATTACTTAATAAATGATGAAACATCTAATCGTCTAAATGTAGAGCTTTGAAAAGAAAAAGTTTACATTTTATAAACATTGCCAGGGCGGGGGTTGGGGGGTGTATATACATACCGTTTGCCATGCAGCACTCTTATGTTTATATATAGATATTTGACTAGAAAGAGCTAAGAGTGTGTTCTTTCCAGTTCACCGTTTGGCAAATTTAGTGGAGTGATAGGTCCTTAGAGGATTTTTTTTTTTATTTGTGAAAATAGCGTCTTTCACAACCACCCCTTCCCCCTATTTCTGTTCTTTCTCAATTGGTGCCATAAAAGGGTCATTTGGTTAAGATTGCAATTACACTACAAAAAGTTGTTTCAACTTAAAACTAGATAAAAAAGTTCATCAAGACAAACTTTAAGTTGGCTTGAGAAAGCCAGACCAGAAAGTTTAAAAAGATTGAAAAGATTAAAAAGTTTGAAAAGTTTGAAGTTTAAAAAGTTTAAAAAGTTTACGAAGTTTAAAAAGTTTAAGAAGTTTTAAAAAGTTTTAAGTTTGGATGGTTTTCAGTCTGAAATAGTTTGAAGTTGTAAAGTTTGAATGCAGTCTGTCAGATAGATAGATAGATAGACAGATATAAAGTAATGGTCAGATGATAGATAGATAGATAGACAGATAGAAAGTAATGTCAGATGATAGATAGATAGATAGATAGATAGCAATGGTTAGATGATAGATAGATAGATAGATAGATAGATAGATAGATAGATAGATAACATAATTAACAAGTTACTAGAATGATTCTAGCATGATTAGCATTTTACTAGCATGTTGCTAACGTTTACCATTTTATTAACATGATAACGGGTGGTTGCTACGGTGTTGCTTTGCGGTTGCTAAGGTATCCAGGGTGGTTGCTAGGGTGTTGCTATGCGGTTGCTAGGGTACCCAGGGTGGTTCTTGGAGGTGTTGCTATCACGGTTCTTGGGAGTATTCAGGGTGGATTTGCTAGAGGTGTTTTGCAGTTGCTAGGGTGACTGGGGTGGTTGCTAGGGTGTTGCTATCACGGTTTGCTAGGGTAACTGGGTGGTTTCTATAGTGTTCATCACAGTTACTAGAATTTTCAGGGTGGTTGCTAGGCTGGTTGCTAAGGTACCCAAATTGGTTGCTAAGGTGTTGCTATGCCGTTGCTAGAGGGTATCAGGGTGGTTGCTAGGGTGTTGCTATGCGGTTGCTAGGATACCCAAGGTGGTTTGCTAAGGTGTTGCTATGGCGTTCCTAGGGTAACAAGGGGTGGTTGCTAGGAATTATTTGCTATCACGGTTGCTAGAATTTTCGGAATTGGTTGCTAGGCAGTTGCTAAAGGTGCCAGGGTGGTTGCCCCTAAGGTGTTGCTATGCGTTGCTTCTAGGATATCCTAGGTGGTTGCTAAGGTATTTGCTATGCTGTTGCTAGGGTATCCAGGGTGGTTGCTAGGGTGTTGCTATGCGGTTGCTAGGGTAACTGGGGTGGTTGCTAGGGTGGTTGCTAGGCCGTTACTAGTTGTCACAGATCATTACCATGGAGTGTTATAGAGTTCTTAGCATGTTCGTAACCTGATTTAGCACTTAGCTAATCACTTTTAGCATGTAGGTATTCACTGCTAGCATGACTAGCATCTTAAGGATTCCTATTTGCTAGCATGAGTCAAAAGAACCAAGTCCCATGTCTCTATGATGTTCTGATGTAGAGATATAGGACTTGCTAAATGGTTGCTAGGGTAATCAGTTTGGTGCTAGGGAGTGGCTTGAAAGCTGCCAATGATGGCACACCAAAGGCTGCTTGCCAGTATGAATGATATAAACCAACCCCCATGTCTCTATGACATTCAGATTTGAAGATATGTCTGTGTGGGTTTGGGTTACTAGGGTGCTAGCTAGCTAGCTAGCTAGCTAGCTAGCTAGATAGATAGATAGATAGATAGATAGATAGATAGATAGATAGATAGATAAATAGTAATGGTTAGATGATAGACAGATAGATAGATAGATAGATAGATAGATAGATAAGGTTAGATGATAGACAGATAGATAGATAGATAGATAGATACATAGATAGATAGGTAGCTAAACAGATAGATAGATAGATAAGGTTAGATGATAGATAGATAGACAGATAGATAGATAGATGAGTTTGAATGAGTTTAAATGGATTAGAAATACAGTACATAGAAGGGAAGTTTGATTGAGGCTCAAAGGATTCTGGGGATTTTGACAGTTGAAATTTGAATAGTGTTGGCTCATTTGAACATTCCGTCAATGTAAGTCTATGGGATTTTTCCCAGTTTTAATCGGCATTTTTAGGAAAATCGTAAGTCCGATCAGTTAGAAAAGATATAGCAACTAACTTCAGATCAGTCTGAAGATCTGGGCTGAGTTTGGAGTTTGTAGAGTTAAAGCTCTAGGAGGAGTTAGAGTTGATAATTTAGTCTCAGAAGAAGAATAATAACTAGATAAAAAAGTTTGTCGAGACAAACTTTAAGTTGGCTTGAGAAAGCCGGACCAGAAAGTTTTAAAAAGCTTGAAAAGATTATGAAGTTTAAAAAGTTTAAAAAGTTTAAGAAGGTTTAAAAAGTTTTAAGTTTTAAGGTTTTCAGTCTGAAATAGTTTGAAGTCTAATGTAGTTTTAAAAGGTTAAAGTTTGAATATTTTGAAGGCAATACAGTTTGATAGATAGGTAACTGGGGTGGTTGCTAGGGCGGTTGCTAGGGCACCCAGGGTGGTTGCTAAGGTGTTGCCATGCGGTTGCTAGGGTAACAGGGGTGGTTGCTAGGGTGGATGCCAGGGTAACT
>VONZ01003279.1:0-5000 GCA_012976165.1 Labeo catla
TGTATGTATATGTATGTATATGTATGTATATATGTGTATATATATATGTATGTGTATATATATATATATATATATATATATATATATATATATATATATATATATATATATATATATATATAAAGTGTGTATATATATATATATATATATATATATATATATATTAGGGATGCACCGATACTAATACTGGTATCGGTATCGGGCCCGATACTGAGCTCCTGTACTCGTACTCGTTAAAATGCCCCGATACCAAACGCCGATACCACATCATGTGACAAGTGCGTATGCAGGCAAAGAAACAGCGACAACAAAACAACAGACAGCAGAATGGAGTCATTAGAGATTAAAGATGTCTACGAAGTATATGTATGCAAGTAATATAATGTTAAACATTCAGTATTAAGCTTGTATAACTGGTGCGCGTCAGCTGATAGGCAAAGCAGACAGATTGGATTGAGCGCGCGGCGGCCAAGATGTGCGGGCTTGTCCAGTTAATATCCCGTCTTGACATCACTGGAAAGTTTGTAGTTCCGTGAAATATGTCAAAAACAATTGAAGTAAATCAATGCACAAGTTATTTAACGGTAGAGAGAGAGAGAGAGAGAGGGAGAGGGAGGGAGTGAGAGAGAGAGCGCGCTGTTGCGTGATCGTAATTGATGTTCACATATTTAGCACACGCTTTTTTTTGGATTAAAATTTCGTTTTTTTTTTTCAACCTTAAGCATACACGAATGTCCGGCGAAAGTGAAACTATAGCAGCCTGTGTGAAATGCAATAGGCAGTACTGTACTTGCGCATGTTTTGTTTGCTTCACGAGTGTTTCTGCATTATTTGAGTCGCTTTGGATTGTAGCCCAAATAGCAGCATATTTCAGATAAAAAAACGTGACTTATATTTCTGAAAATATCAGAGTTAGGAGATTCATAATGAGTGGTTCGCGTGATTACAGTACTGAGCCGCTGCAATTGAGCAGTTTAATGCTATTAAATTGAAGATGATGTACCATAGAGCAAGAAAAAAAAAAACAGTGAAAGTAACAAAACACATTTTAATGGGCATAATTAAGTGTAAAAATAAAAATAACTAAGGGATATATAGTCAACCCAAAAATTATTCAGACAGCAGATATACACCATCTATATATATATATATATATATATATATATATATATATATATATATATATATATATATATATATATATATATATATATATATATATATATATATATATATATATATATATATATATATAATTATTATTATATATATATATTTTTTTTTTACTAGTGGGTGCAGGACACAGTTTATGATAATGTGATCTAAATACATTTTGGTTTGATTGTATCTATTTGATAAATGAAGTTTATCAAACTAACATTATATCATATTCTTATATATATATATATATATATATATATATATATATATATATATATATCTGTGTGTATATATATATACACACACGTGTATATCTATGCATATATATATATATATATATATATACATACATACATACATAAGCACTGATTATTTAACTTGGAAAACTAACCAGAATCTATCATTGTGTTGCTGGAGATCTAGTTCATCACGAAACTCTCAAACATTGACAAATGCAGTGATTTATTTCCTCCTGAAGTGTTTATTACATGAACTCAGTATTCTTTTTAACATGATTGTGTTTTTCTGCTGAAGTGATGTGTGTTCTATGTAAGTAAAGGCCTGTAGGCGAGTGACGGGTTTATCAGGTTCATTGCGACGGTTCTCCGCTCACATCTACATCTCGACAGCCGCGTATTTGTCTCCTACACACAACAGCAAAGTCTGGAGACGTCCATAAGAATTATGAATTATGTGTAGGTTGAGTGATTAACATCACTGTCATTTTAAAATATAAAATCAATCATTTACAGACCATTAAAAACATGCATTTTTTATGTTGAGAAACCTCCCCTGCTCACCAAAACTCCATTTATTTGATTAAAAATATGGTAAAAAAAAAAAAAAAATGTTATTCAAATTTAAAATATGTTTCCCATGTGAATATCTGTTAAAATGTCATTAAGTTGGCTTGAGAAAGCAAACTTACTGAAATGCTGTTTAAGCTTACACTTCTTCTTCTTCTTCTGAGACTAAAATTTCTGACAGCTGCTGCTAGAGATTGAACTCTACAAACTCCAAACTCAGCCCAGATCTTCAGACTGATCGGACTCTTTTCTAACTGATCCGACTTATGATTTTCCTAAAACTGACTGGAAAAAATCCCATAGACTTACATTGACGGAATGTTCAAATGAGCAATATTCAAATATGTTCAAATATCTATCTTATCTATCTATCTATCTATCTTTGGCTAGCAACCAGAATCATGCTAGTAACTTGCTAATCATGCTAGAAACATGCTAATAACTTGCTAATCATGTTAAAAACATGTTAGTAACATGCTAATCATTGAAGCAATCTGCTAGCAACTTGTTAATCATGCTAGTAACATGCTACTCACATTAGAAACATGCTAATAACATGCTAATCATGCAAGAAACATGCTAACAAAATGTTAACAACTTGCTAATTATGCTAGAAACATGTTAGCAACATGCTAACAACTTCTGCTAATCATGCTAGAAACATCTTAACAAAATGTTAACAACTTGCTTATCATGTTAGAAACATCGTAGAACATGCTAACAACTTGCTAATCATCTTTAAAAACAGTTAAAACAGGTTAAGGCAACATCTACTCACATTAGAAACATGCTAATAACATGCTAATCATGCAAAGAAACATGCTAACAAAATGTTAACAACTTGCTAATCATGTAGAAACATGCTGCAACATGCTACAACTTAATCATGAGAAACAAAACCGGTTAAAACATTAATAACATGTTACTACATTAGAAACATCTAATAACATCTTTCAATGCAGCTAACAAAATGTTAACAACTTCTTAATCATGTTAGAAACATCGCAACATGCTAACAACTTGCTAATCATCTAGAAACATGCTAGCAACATGTTAACAACCTGCTAATCACGTTAGAAACATGCTAGCAACATGCTAACTACTTGCTAATCATGTTAAAACGTGCTAACAACACCCTATAACTTGCTAACGTTAATGTTGCTAATGTTACAATCATACTAACATGTTAATTATCTATCTGACTGCATTCAAACCTTAAACTTTTAAAACTACTTTAAACTTTAAACTATTTCAGACTGAAAATGATCCAAACTTGAAACTTTTTCAGACTTCTGGTTCAGCTATCTAGTTTATTTCTGTGATGCGCAGCTGTATTTTCAGCATCATTACTCCAGTGATGTTTCAGAAATCATTCTAACGTTGTGATTGTGTTGTCGTGTGTTTTCTGCGGTTTCCTTCTCTCCGGATGCACAGAAGCTTTCAGATGCTTCGTTGTTCAGCGTGGGTTTGCGGTTTCCTCGTCTGGTTTTAATTACGCTCTGAGGTCTCGTCAGGAATGTGAGGTGGTTTTTGAGATCCGTGTTGTGCTGCGGACCACGTTAAATTCAATCCAGACCTGCTCTCTGTCAAACACTCTTTACATGAGAGCAAATGTGTTCGGAGAGAACAAAACCAGCTAATGTTTGTGTGTAAATGTCTTGATTTGGGTGAGAATAATGGAGGTGTTTGTTGACACGCGCCGCTCTGCCCTCTTACAAACCTCATCAATTACACGCTAATGTGAAAACAATTACTGTCGCCGTGTAATTAAAAGAAGGAAAATGTCAGGCGCGTCCCTGTAGGAATGTGTTCATGCGTCTCGCTCTCAGGAAAGATTCGTCTGGTGTGTGTAAACGTGACTCTGGTTTCATGGTTTCTTTTCGTTTTGAAGAGGAATCTGAAGGGTTTGTGGTGTTTGGGATGAAATGATGGTGTTTAGAGACGCTCAGATGTGATAAAACAGCTGGAAGCTTTCACTGATTCACCTAAAAGTTGACATGAAACATTTACTTTTTGGGATTTTGAACAAGAATGTTTTTGTTAACTGAAATAAAGATTAATTTTAATTATAATAAATAGTTGGAATATTAATAAATAAAAGCTGGTAAAAATAGAAACTAAATAAATCATTTTGAAGTTATTTAGCTATCTTGAAAAATTGCTAAATCTGAAATCAAAATAAATTAAATATAAATATTTAAATACTGAATACTTTAATAAAAATGAGAATATATAAATAAAAGATCATTCAAAGTGTTAATAAATATTATGGTAGTATAAAATAACAAAATAACTCATCAGGTATCATGGTTTTGAATATAACAATAAGACGTTCAAAATTAAATTGTATTTAAATTTCAAATGTTGTACAATTACTAAAACTGAGAGAAAAATAATTTAACTATAAATATTTAATGTAAACAGTAGTAAAAGTGACAATTACAAAATTATTAGTAAAACTTAATCTAAATTAAATTAAATTCGATTTAGCTTGAAGGGCTAAAATTACTAGAACTGAAACCAAACTGAAAATTAAAGCCAAATAGAAATATATACAAAAAAAAAATCCAAATAAGAAACATGAAACATTGAAACATGTGACAATAAAACGACCACAAAATTAAAACTAAAAAGAAAAGCGAAAATATAAAAATAAATGCTAATTTAAAATATTAATAAATATTATAATAGGTTAAAAATATGCTGAATTAAAAATAAATATAAGCTAAATAGAAATATGAGAAAAAAAAACCTAATAAATTCAACATGCAAAAACAAAACGTATATTAAAACTAAAGTGAAAATATAAAAATAAAAGCTAAAATTAACGAATAAATATTAGTTTGTAAATAATATTGAGTTAAACAGACATCATATTGACTGATAATATTTTTCTTCTTGCTGGTTATTTTAATTAATTAATAATTTATTTTTTATTTTATTTTATTTTATTTTATTTTTTTATTTATTTTTTTTTTTTTTGAACCAGTCAATACATTTTATATGCTAGGAACATGAATTTAAATTAAATTA
>VONZ01003279.1:10000-24712 GCA_012976165.1 Labeo catla
ATTTAAATGTATTTACTAATAAAAAATATTTATATATTAATGTTACATTTTAATAATAATAATAATAATTTAATAATTTCTTCATAATAGTTTCATTAAAATAAAATACTAAAATGAAAGTGAAAAAATACAATTTAAATCTATGTAAATAAAAAATAAAATTCAATATATATTCAGTATATAAAATCTATTAATTATATTTTATTTAAATGTATTTAATAATAAAAATATTTATATAATAAAATGTATTACATTTTAATAATAAAAATAATTTCTTCATAATTTCATAAAAATAAAAAAATACTAAAATAGAAGTGAAAATGTAATTAATATATATTCAGTATATAAAAGCTATTAAAATCATACTGCATCATTAATTATAATTTATTTAAGTGTATTTACTAATAAAAACTGTTATTTGTATAATAAAATACTACAATTAATTAAAGTGAAAATGTAAAAATTAAATGTATGTAAATAAAAAATTCAATTCTAAATATAAACAACGCTTGAGTAATGTCGAGTGATTCATTATTTGTGTTTTTATTAATTTTTTTTTTTTTATTTGTTGTGTATTTGTAGTTCTGATATTAAAGTTTTGAGTTCAGATTCACTAACGTGCATCGTCCTTAAAACGGTCGAGTTGTTTATATCATTTTGTAGATGTGGCAGCTCCTCGTCTTTATTTCTGATGATTTCTGAAGCCCATAGTGAGCGATTCTTTCTTTCTGAATGTGTGTGGACTGGAGTTTGTAAGCGGCTGAATGAGTTTTGACCTTGAGTTGTGTGGAACTGATGGAGCTTGAGTTTGATATAGATGATGTAGAGATGAAATTAGATTTACGGCCCACGATGCATTGCGGTGGAGCGTCATTGGAGTCATCGGGTTCAGAGGAAGCTTTGCAGCGTCTTACATCATGAGACCAATCGATCGGGCTCTTTCTAAGAAGGAAACTCTGAGAGATGGTTTGATGTTTGTGGAATAAATCTGGGGATGTTTTCTGCTTCGTGAGCAACTTCACGCTCGTTATTTAATGTTTCTCATCTCCGTTTGGCCTCAATTAATTCACTCCTGACCTACTTAACAGAGGACCTGAGTGAAAACCAGATCGCTGTTGATATTGATGACGCTTTATAGAATTAGATGTACATTGACATTGATTCAATCGATGAAATTAAATCAAATGCAACTCAAGTAAAACAGTAATCTTGTTGTATTTTACTAAATGTTTTTCACTAAATCAACACGTTTTATTTTTTTAAATTATTTTAAATATATTAATATTAAATTATTTTATGTTTTTTTCACTCTTTATATTATATTTTTGTTAATATTTCAGGGTTTTTAACTGTCCTTTTTTAATGCTTCTTTTTTTTCTTTTCTTCTTCTTCTTCTTTTCTGCTTTTAGGATATTTTAGACTAATATTTCAGAGTTTTTTACTCTAATTTTTAATTTCATTTTTGTTCTACTTTTTTTTACTAATTTGACATATTTTAGTTTTACTTAATATTTAAGTTTTTTTAACCTCAGTTAAGTTTTAACATTTTAGTCTTTTACTCTATTTTTTTATTCCATTTTTGTTCTGGCTTTTAGTAGTTTTGACTTTTAATATTTTAGAGTTTTTTTTTTAAACTCTTAATTTATTATTCAGTTTTTTTTTGTTATGCTTTTCTGTAATTTTAGATATTGTACTTATTTTATTTTTAATACTTTTAATATTTTTTTTTTTACTTTTTTTTTTTTTTTTTTTTAATTCCATTTTTGTTCTGCTTTTAGATATTTTAGTGTTTATAACTTTTAATATATGTTTGCTTACTCTACTTTTTTATTGCATTTTTTTTTGTTCTGCTTTTCAGTAATTTTAGATATTTTAGTTTTTATACTTTTTAATATTTCTGGGGGGGTTTTTTTTACTTTTTTTTTTTTTCCATTTTTTGTTCTGCTTTTCAGTAATTTTACATAATTTCTTTTTTTTTTTTTTTTACTTTTAATATTGCAGTCAAAATAGCCTAAGATGCTGACAGGGCATTAAATAAAATATACTACTACTAATTACTTTTAATATTTAAGTCTTTTACTCTATTTTTTTAATTTCATTTTTGTTCTGTTTTTAGATATTTTAATTTAAACTTTTAATGTTTCTGTTTTGTTTTTGTTTTTTTAAACTCTATTTCTATTCCTTTTTTCTGCTTTTAGGTCATTTTAGATATTTTAGTTGATTTGACTTTTAATATTTCTGTTTTTTACTCAACTTTTTTTTAATTACATTTTTGTTCTGCTTTTCAGTAATTTTACATAATTTTTTAAATATATAATAATTTAATATTGCAGTCAAAATAGCCTATGGTGCTGACATGGCATTAAATAAAAATGTACTACTACTACTTACTTTTAATATTTCAGTCTTTTTTTATTCCATTTTTGTTCAGCTTTTAGATATTTCAGTCTTTATAACTTTTAATATTTGTTTTTTTTACTCTACTTTTTTATTCCATTTTTTTGTTCTGCTTTTCAGTAATTTTTAGTAATTTTTTTTTTTATTATTATTTCATTTTTGTTCTGATCATTTCATTTTAGATATTTCAGAGCCAATGCAATGCATTTTGACCACATTTCATACACTGTATTAATTCGAAGAGCTTTACATAATTTTTTTTTTTTTTTAAAATAATCATGAAATTATCAGAACGGATGCTTAAGAAATAAAATTAACAATAAAATGTAAAAATGAAAATAAAAACTTAAAATATATTAAAAGCAAATACATGCAGAAATATTGATGTATTGTCAGTAGTCTGATATATAAATATTCATTGTGATATTACTATCATATATATTGTATATGAAAATAAAAATGAGATGTCAGTCATCTTTTACTAGGTGTTTGCTGGCGTGTCGATGGAAGCGTCGGGACGTTGCTGAATTCCAGCAGACAATGAGAGACTGAGCGATCAGCACAATCGTCGGCTCTCGCTGCTTCTCTCTTGTTCCCTACAGTCAATCGACCACAACAACAATCAGGAAACTAGACACTAATGAACCTTTTCACTTATTTTCCACTTAGTTTTGTTTTGTGTACCATGTTGTAGTTTTGTCAGAAACTTTTTCCACCTTTTCTGACCCCATTTAATTAAATGTGTTGTTTTCAGTTCGTACTGTAAATGACCGGTTAACCTCTGTGTAACTACTGTACTTAACTAGTGTAGGCGAGAGGCTGAATTTAAGAAGAAATGACCAAATTTCAGCTTCACTTTCACCCCAAACTCACAAGAAAACAAATTCTTTGCATAAAGAAAAATGTTTTTGTACCTATTAGGATTATTTTCATGACCATTAGACTCATTGTGATTTTTGTACTGCAGTTTTATTTTCGTTTTTGCATTTCATGAACACATTAAGACACTTCAGAGCAAATATATTACTAAAAATAATTATTTAATAAAACTATAATAATAATAATAATAATAATAAATTGTCTCGATATTCTGAATGTTTCTTGTGAGTATTGTAATATTTATTTATTTATTTATTTATTAGTAATAATAGACATTATTAAGTAGTTAATAATTAATTCAATTAATTTGTATGTATATTGATTTTTTAGTTTTACTATGTTACTTTAATATATATTTATTTTAATATTAATTAAATATTAATTCAATCTGGATGTTTCATGTTTCAAAAAAAAAAAAATTATATATTTATTTATTTATTTAAATGAGTGTGTCGTTTGTGTGTCGTTCTCACAGACAGGAGTGTGTGGCCACTGAGGAAAATCCTCAGGTGTTCTTCTGCTGCTGTGAAGGAAACTTCTGCAACGAGAGGTTCACACACCTGCCCGACGTCAGCGGACCAGGTGAGATATGGGACAACCTTCATCGCTGCTGTCGGTCTGCTGTTTGCTGAATGTATACAGCTTGAAAATCAATCATAAACATCTTCAATGCTGACCCCATTAAATATTCATGCACTCTTTACAGACAACAAATATTCATGCTTTGTTTAGAGGAAAAAGTTCATGCTAAACAGTGACCACAAATGCATTAACTGCATTTATTTATTTATTTATGTATTTATTTATTTACATTAACTTGTTTATTATTTATTGATTTATTTAATACATTTATTTTTTTTACATCTACATTTTTACATTTAGATTGTAATTGATTTATTTTTGAATGATTTCTTCGAATTAATTTCTATTTTGATTTACTTTTAGTGAATTTATTTTTTGTATTTTTTTTTTCAATTCATTTCCTATTTGCAATTTATTATAATATATTTTAGTATATTATTTTAGATATTTTTATCACATAAATGAATTTTTAAAAATATTTATTTTTCATTATTTTGTTTTATTTTTGTATTTTAGTTTATTTAAATGTTATTTATTTTATGTATGTTTATATAATTTAAATGATTTTATTTGTTTATATGTACTTATATTCATTCATTTTTGTCATTTTAAAATGTGTATTTACTTTTTTAGTACATTTATGTTTGTCTATTTTTTTTGTTTTTCTTTTATTATTTTAATTAATTTTAAAATAATTGTTTGTATTTTATTTTTGTTTTTTACATTTACTTTATATGCATTTATTTTTATTTATTCAATTTATGTTAGTTTTGAAGTGATTTATTATTTTTGTTTTTATGTATAATTTTAATATATTTATTTATTGTTTTATTTTTGTTTATTTTAATTGCTTTTTAGTTTATATTTTAATTTATTTCCCTTGTTTTTTAAATGTATTTTTAGTCATTCATTTTTGCCATTTTAAATCTGTATTTGATTAATTGTAAAATAATTATGTATTTATATTTGTATTTTTTTTAAGATAAATTTAAATTAATTTATTTTTATTTAATTAGTTTATTTAATTTATTATTATTATTTATTTAATTAATGCATTTAATTTTATTTTATGTATTTTTTTTTAAATAATTTGTTTTACTTTGTATAATTTTGTATTTATTTATTTTGTTTTGTATTTTTGTTTACTTTAATTGCTATTTATTTAATATTTTATATTTTAGTTTAATCATTTATTTGTCACTTTATATGTGTATTTAATTAATTTTAAAATAATTGTTTTTATTTTGGGTTTTTTTTAGAGAAATTTAAATAATTTATTTTTATTTAATTGGTTTATTTAATTCGTTTAGTTTAATTAATTTTTTTATTTATTGAATTCATTTAATAAATGTATTTTGTTTTTGTTTTTAAGTAATTTATTCTTTTAGTTATGTATAATTTTAATTAATTAATTTATGCTTTTATTTTGTATTTTTGTTTATTTTAATTGCTATTTATTTTATGTTTAATTTTTAATACATTAATTTTGTTTATTTTTATATATTCATAGTCATTCTTGTTTTGTTTTTTTTTGTTTTTTTAAATATTTACATATTTATTGTTTTTTGTTTTTTTTTCGCTCATCAAATCACATTTCATGTTTGTTTCATAATCAGCCATTTGACAGAAGGATGTTGTCCTGTACACACTTCGCTCTTGTCTGTGCTCATATTTGTCTGTGTTTCTGTCAGTGATCGAGCCTCCTCTTCCGGCTCCGGCGCTGCTGAACATGCTGGTTTATTCTCTGCTGCCCATCACGATGCTCTCCATGGCTCTGCTGCTGGCCTTCTGGATGTACCGGCACCGCAAGCCTCCGTACGGACACGTGGACATCAACGAGGTCAGTCCATCCGCTCGTCCCCGTCTGATTTCACTCTGATCGTTTGTTCTCAGCGTCTTGTTGTTCTGTGGCTCCACCTAGTGGTGCTTTTGATCATTTGATGACTCGCTAAAGGGGTTTTCTATCATTTAAAGGATCCCGGTCCGTCTCCTCCTTCACCGCTGGTGGGACTGAAGCCTCTTCAGCTGCTGGAGGTTAAAGCTCGAGGACGCTTCGGCTGCGTCTGGAAGGCTCAGATGATGAATGAATATGTAGCCGTGAAGATCTTCCCTATTCAGGTTCACTTGCATTTTATTGTGGGCAGTAGAGATGCAAGCAAGCTCACTAGGTTCAGTCGTGGTGTCGTTATGGTTCGAGAAGCGTTACGTAAAGCTGTGTGTGTGCTGTGGTCGACAGGACAAGCAGTCGTGGCAGAACGAGCGCGACATGTTCTCCACGCCGGGCATGAAGCACGAGAACCTGCTGCGCTACATCGCCGCCGAGAAACGCGGCAGCAACCTGGAGATGGAGTTCTGGCTCATCACTGAGTTTCATGAGCGGGTGAGGGGTCAAAGGTCATCAGACTTCAGGCAAAAAAAAATAAGAACATGAGCCATTAGAAATACAAATTTAACTCTGTAAAGCCTGCCATGTGAAATTTATTATATCTAATAAAAATTAATATAAAAATAAAATAAATATAATAGAATGTAATAAAAAATACAGAAAATGTAAAAAAAAAAAAAGTAAATGTGTTTTCTGTCATATATGTATTAAAATAACAAACTAAAACTGAAAAAAAAAATCCAATTTATATAGACATTTTTAAAAAACTAATAAAATCAAAAAACACTTTTAGAAACTGATTTTGTAGGTTTTTTTCTTGTAGGTTTTGAAAAAACACAACAAAATTACTAAAACTTTCACTAAAATTAAAATGAGAACAGAAAAGATAAAAAATAATTTAGATAATTTAAGATAATATATATATTAGATGGTTAAAAATAACAAAAAAACCCAGTGTTATACTTTGTCATATTTGTGCTAAAATAACTAGAACTGAAATAAAAAAACTATGTAGACATTTTTAAAAATAATAATAAAAATGACAAAAACACAACTAAATTGCTAAAATTGTCAATAAAAATCAAATAATACAAAATATAAAAAACTATTATATAAACTAGATATAAAAATATATTAGATATACAAAATTCAGATATGAAAAAAAACTGTTTTTTGTACTAAAATAACTAAAACTGTAATAACAAATTAATAAAAGATTTTGATTTATATTTAATGAATATTTTTAACTTATTTACTATGTTTTTAAGCAGTTTGTTTTATTATATTTTAATAGATTGTTTTATTTTTTAAAATTTGTTTTAATGTTATGTATTTGTTTTTTAATTGTTATACTTTTTAAATGAATTTAATTGCTTATTTTTATGTACTTCTATAAATTGTTTTGTCATTTTAAATTGCATTTTTTAATACATTTATTTATTTATTTATTTATTTTTTCAAATAATTTTATGTATTTAAATATTTTGTGGGGTTTTTTTTTATTTATTGAAATGATTCATATAAGTGTATTTTTATTCATTTAATTTATTTTATTCTTTTATGTATAATTTTAAAATATTCATTGTTTTATTTTTTAATTTAATTTTGTTTTTTATTTTTATTATTTTTTTTATTTTTGGTAAATTTTTACTGATATTTATTTAATATTTTTAATGAATTATTTGTATTTATTTAGATGTATTTATAGTAATATAAATTTGAAATATATTAGATATACAAAATTCAGATACTAAAAAAGTGTTCTATGTTTTGTCATTTGTACTAAAATAATTAAAAACTAAAACTAATAAATTAAAACTATATGGACAATGATTTGAAAAATAAACAAAAATAAGTAAAACTGAAATGAAGTGAATAAAAACAGACAGACGTTTAAAAAAACTAAATCCAATAATGACAAAAGCAACAAAATTACTAAAACTTTCACTAAAATTAAAATAAAAAAGAAAATCTACAAATAAAATCTAATTAAAAATATGAACGAAATGTATAATAGTTAAAGATAACACTATTGAAACATCATGGGGAATCAATTTGCACAAATTACTTTGATGAATTCTTCACTATGTTTGTTTATAGTGTCTATTTGTAATGTATTGAATGTCAGGGTTCGCTGACGGACTATCTGAAGGGAAACGCGGTGAGCTGGAGCGATCTGTGTCACATCGCGGAGACGATGGCGTGCGGTCTGGCGTATCTTCACGAGGACGTGCCGCGGACAAAAGGAGAAGGTCCTAAACCGGCCATCGCGCACAGGTCAGTTTAACATCTCAGCCTTCAACTACAGACAACAGTCATCGTTCCGGTAGTGACTGCGAACGCATTCGTCCACAGAGACTTCAAGAGCAAGAACGTGATGCTGAAGACCGATCTGTCCGCGGTGGTCGGTGACTTCGGGCTGGCGGTTCGGTTTGAGCCGGGAAAGCCGCCGGGAGACACGCACGGTCAGGTCGGGACGCGTCGCTACATGGCCCCCGAGGTGCTGGAAGGGGCCATTAACTTCCAGCGGGACGCCTTCCTGAGGATAGACATGTACGCCATGGGGCTGGTGCTGTGGGAGCTGGTGTCGCGCTGCAAAGCCGCTGACGGTGAGTTGTTTCATACAGCTCATTTCCATCACACACAAAAGTCTTTTTTTTTTTTAAGTGTCATTTTTTTTTTTCACATTTTAGGTCGTAATGGCTGTAATTTTTGAATATTTTGTTTTAAACAAATGATCTAATTGCTATTTTGATTTCTTTTTAGTGAACTTATTTTATTATTTGTTTTCAAGTATTCCCTATTTGTTTTTAAGCAATTTATTTTAATACATTTTTATTTTAATGTTACGTATTTTATATATATTTTTTGAATGAATTTATTTATTTATTAATACTTATATTCATTAATTTTAAAACGTATTTATTTTTTAATACATTTATTTTTTTGCATTTTAATGCATTTATTAGTACGTTCATTTGTTTTGAAATCATTTTCATGTATTAATATTTTTGCTTTTGTTTTTTTTAGTGAATTCATTTACTTTATTTAAATAAAGTTTGGTTTATTTATATAAACAAAATTCTGAAACAGGTCTTTTACATGATTGTGTAAATGTATTTATTTTTGTTTATTTAACATTACATTTATTCTCAGTATAGTTTTAATGTATTTATTGTCTTGTTTTTTTTATATTAATTTTTTTTAGGTTTCTCAATTTTTAGATTTTTTTTAAAAATTAAACCTTTAAAATTAAAAAAATAAATGAAAAGTTAAATCTCAATCTGAAATATTAGGGAACTTCAAAGCAGTATTATTTTAGTGTTTGATACTGATACTTTTACAGATTTTGTTAATATTTTTAATTAGTTTTTCTCAGAGAGAGAGATTTTAATATTTTTTTGTTTGCAGTTTTAGTTTTAGATAATATAATTAAACTTTTAGTAATTTTGTAATTTTTAGTAGTTTTGTTTATATGTGTAAAAATATGTAGTTTTTATTAATTTATTTTATTATTATTATTATTATTATTATTATTATTATTATTAAGTATTTTTAATTTAATTAGTTAATATTTTAAGGGGTTTTTTTTGTCATTTGTAATTTTAAATAGTTTTTATTAATTTCTATTTCAGTTGTACTTATTTATTATTTAGTAAAACAAGTTACTAAAACAAGTAGACTGAAATATTTATTATGTATTTATGTATGTTAACCATTATTTTAATGTTAGTTTTAGTTTCAGTTTTAGTTAACTGTAATAACCCTGCTTCAAAGTTGTTAAATTCAAAAATTTACATTTATGAAATCATTTTACATTTATGAAATCGTCTTTTAAATTGCACTCTGTAGGAGAATTCTATAAAAATGAATTTTAATAATTGTTATCCAGCAATGATGAACTGCTGAAATTGTCATGCAAGTTCATTGGCCAAAAAGTGTATCCATCATCCCCGACCAATCAGAGTCAGTTCTGAGCATGTAAGCTCCGCCCATCTTCAAGAACGCTCATTCTCTGCTGGTCTATTTGCTTACGTTCTTTGTGTGCTGTTTTCCCTCAGGTCCTGTAGACGAGTACATGCTGCCGTTTGAGGAGGAGATCGGCCAGCATCCGTCTCTGGAGGATCTTCAGGATGTGGTGGTTCATAAGAAAATGCGGCCGGTGTTTAAGGACTGCTGGCTCAAGCATTCAGTGAGTGACCGTAACATACTGAGCTTTCTGTAGAAAACAAAACATGTTTCAAATAATCTACGCACTGCTGTTTTTCAGACAACCAAGAAATTTCTCAGTGAATTTGCGCACGAGATTTGACAGAATTCTGTAAATCGGCCTTTTACATGATTGTATACGATATATAATACATCATTTTATTCATTAAAACTCATTTAACAAAATGTAAAGACTTGTAAAGACTAATACTCTTAAAAGTACATTTAAGTTTGTTGCGAATTTGTATTTATGGTTCTTAGACTACATTTTTACTAATGCTAATTATCATATAATATCTTATTCTTCCAAAAATGAAAAATATTTGGAAGAATATTTTTCTCTGTTTGGAAACTAGCTGAAATACTTTATTTATTTATTTATTTATTTATTTGTTTGTTTGTTTGTTTGTTTGTATAATTTTCTCTGTTTGGAAACAAGCTGATTTTTCTTTTTTATTTAGTTAATATTTCAGATTAAATAATTTTCTCTATTTGGAAACTAGTTGAAATACATTTTATTTTATTTTATTTTAGGTAAAATTTTAGTTAAGATAATTTTCTCTTTCTCTATTTAATATATTTTATTTTAGTTAATGTTTTAGTAAAAATAATTTGCTCTTGAAACTAGCTGAAATAAATAAATATTTTTAAATATTTTCTTTTGATTAATATTTTAGTTAAAATAATTTTCTCTGGAAAATAGCTGAAATATTTTATTCATTTATTAATTTATTTGTATAATTTTCTCTGTTTGGAAACAAGCAGTTTTTTTTATTTTAGTTAATATTTCAGTTTAAATAATTTTCTCTATTTGGAAACTAGCTGTAATGTGTTTTATTTTATTTTAGGTAAAATTTTAGTTAAGATAATTTTCTCTTTCTCTATTTAGCATATTTTATTTTAGTAAAAATAATTTTCTCTTGAAACTAGCTGAAATAAATATATATTTTTAAATATTTTCTTTTGATTTAATATTTTAGTTAAAATAATTTTCTCTGGAAACTAGCTGAAATATTTTATTTATTTATTTATTTATTTTTATAATTTTCTCTGCTTGGAAACAAGCTGATTTTTTTATTTTAGTTAATATTTCAGTTAAAATAATTTTCTCTTGAAACTAGCTGAAATAAATATACATTTTTATATTTTTTTTTCTTAATATTTTAGTTAAAATAATTTTCTCTGTTTGGAAACTAGCTGAAATATTTTATTTATTTATTTATTTTTTTATAATTTTCTCCGTTTAGAAACAAGCAGTTTTTTTTTAATTTAGTTAATATTTTAGTTTAAATAATTTTCTCTATTTCAAAACTAGCTGAAATACGTTTTATTATTTTATTTTAGGTGAAATTTTAGTTAAGATAATTTTCCCTTTCTCTATTTAATATATTTTATTTTAGTTAATAATTTAGTAAAAAATCATTTTCTCTTGAAACTAGCTGAAATAAATATATATTTTTAAATATTTTCTTTGATTAATATTTTAGTTAAAATAATTTTCTCTGTTTGGAAACTAGATGAAATATTTTATTTATTTATTTATTTTTTTTTATAATTTTCTCTGTTTAGAAACAAGCAGTTTTTTTTATTTAGTTAATATTTTAGTTTAAATAATTTTCTCTATTTCAAAACTAGCTGAAATACGTTTTATTATTTTATTTTAGGTAAAATTGTAGTTAAGAGAATTTTCTCTTTCTCTATTTAATATATTTTATTTTAGTTAATATTTTAGTAAAAAATAATTTTCTCTTGAAACTAGCTGAAATAAATATATATTTTTAAATATTTTCTTTGATTAATATTTTAGTTAAAATAATTTTCTCTTTGGAAACTAGATGAAATATTTTATTTATTTATTTATTTTTTTATAATTTTCTCTGTTTAGAAACAAGCAGTTTTTTTTTATTTAGTTAATATTTTAGTTTAAATAATTTTCTCTATTTCAAAACTAGCTGAAATACGTTTTATTATTTTATTTTAGGTGAAATTTTAGTTAAGATAATTTTCTCTTTCTCTATTTAATATATTTTATTTAAGTTAATATTTTAGTAAATATAATTTGCTCTGCTTGGAAACTATGGAAATATTTTATTGAAATATTATTTATTTATAAATAATATTATTTAATATTATTTAAATAATATAAATATTATTTATTTATTGAAATATTGAAATAAATATATATATATATATATATGTATTTAAATATGTATTTAAATATATATTTAAATATTTTAAATAATTTTCTGTGAAAGAAATGAATGACGGATGTTTCTGCGTTCAGGGTCTGGCGCAGATGTGCGAGACGATCGAGGAGTGCTGGGATCACGACGCGGAGGCGCGTCTGTCGGCCGGCTGCGTGGAGGAGCGAATCTCTCAGATCCGCCGTCTGACGAGCGCCACTACCTCAGACTGCCTGCTTTCCATGGTGACGTCGCTCACCAACGTGGACCTGCCGCCCAAAGAGTCCAGCATCTGAGCGCCGGCGACGCGAGCAAACAAAACCACCCTCGTCTTTCCAAACTCAGTGAATCTCAAACCACATTAAAGCAGCTGCTATTTTATCCTAACATTTTTTTAACTTTATTATTATTATTATTGTTATTATTATTATTATTATTTTTCTGATCGGATCAGCAACTACCAGCACACTTCTCTACTGTATTTTTATCATCGGAGCAAACGCGAAAGATTTTTAAACGCATTCAGGTGCCGACAAATGAATGCTGACAGGTCGACGTTTCAGTTCTGCCGATTCCGTTGATTTACTTTATTTTTCTTCTCGTTCTTCTTCTGGGGTTTTTTTTTTCTTCTGCGACGAGCAACCAGTTCATCTGACGATTCAACAGTGCTGCAAAACCCGCGAGGATCATTATGACTGTTACACGCGCAACCCGACCTCCTCGCGGGATTTCACTTTTTTATTTCTCTGTTTTTTCCGACAGTGTGCTATTCGAAAACTACGGAAAACGTGTCTTTTACGGAACTAACGGGTGTCGAAGAACACGGAAAAAAGACGACCGGACTAATTCCTTTCTTTCTTTCTTTTGTTTTGCTTTTATTTCGTGGTGACTGTGAACGGGTTGGCTGGCTTTTCTCGAGTGGATATGGCTGGAATCTCTTGCATGTGGAATTATGGGAGGTTTGGTACGGAAATCTTTCTCAGGTATCCAGTGTCAAGGGGTCCATGACTGCCTTTCCCACATCATTATAGGACAGAGAGAAATATAACGGTGCCCTGATGAATTTAACACTAAAACATGCAAGACCGTGTGAGTGTGTGAGTGTGTGTTTGGTGCTGAGAGTTTGTTGAAAAAGAGAAAAAAGACCATAAAAAGTTTGGCCCGTGCGGCCGTATGAACGTAAGTGTTGGTTTTTCCTGTCTAGTTTCTCTTGTAATAATGCAACGTGTTTTGGACGTCCGTTTGGACTCAGAATGGTGAAATTCTGGGTCAAAACATTTTGAAATCAAAGGAAAAGAATAAGAAATAATATTTGTTTTAAATAAAATATAGGCTTTTTAGGAGAATTACAATTGTTTTAAATTGCAGCATTGATATTAAGCACGTTTTCCCTCAAATGACGCAATGCATCTGAATTATTTACTTGTTATTTCTGGTCATTCTCATTCTCAGTGTTGCTGGTAATTTATACATGTTTTACCCTAAATTCTCATGACAATAACGCATCCAGATATTTTATTTTATATTGTTTTATTATTCTCAACTCTTATATAATATTTTATTCTGATTTTAATTTTAATTGTTAGTACACCAAATACTAAAGTGGTGTATAAAAGCATTTTTTTACCCCCAAATTCTCATCAACATAATGCATTATTTTTTTATTTTTTTATTTTTTTTTTATATTTCACTGTTCTCAATTCTCAGTGTTCTCAATTTTTATATAATAATTCATTTTTTATTTTTAAAAATCAGTACAGGTAGTACAACAAATTCTAAAATTGTGTATAAAAACATATTTTACCCCCATAAACATATATTTTTTTTAATAATTATATAATTAATTATATTTTTTGTCATTGTTCTCAAATAATTTATTCTGATTTTACACATACTAAAATGGTGTATAAAAACATATTTTACCCCCAAATTCTCATCAGCATAATGCATTGATTTTTTTTATTTATTTATTTATTTATTTTACTCTTATTTTTTATTATTTTTTTTATTTTATTTTTTCGCTGTACTCAATTCTCAGTGTTCTCAATTCTTACATAATAATTTATTCTGATTTTAATTTAAAAAAAAAAAAAATCAGTACAGGATGTACAACAAATACTAAAATGGTGTATAAAAACATATTTTACCCCCAAATTCTCATGACCATAATGCATTGATTTGTTTGTTTTTTTTATTTTATTTTATTTTTGGGGTAATTCTTATGATTCTCAATGTTGATTATCCTGGTTTTAATTAAACATGCAGGCTGGTCTACAAATACTCAAAACATACACACAAAAACATGTTTTACACCAAATTATTATTTTTATTTTTATTTTTTTATTTTTATAATTATTACTGCAATACACTAATTTATGCTGAATTACATTTTTTTTTAAAAATCAGGCAAAAATCGAAATCTATAAAAGTTTTTTGTTTTTTTTTTTAAAGATAATTTTGGGTGGAAATGTGCTTAATTTTTGTGAAAAATGTTAAACAATGCAAAGTATCTGAATATAGGCTAATGCAAAATACAATTTCTTATTTTTTCCTTTGACCTGAAGCTGAAATGTGACC
>VONZ01003280.1:0-24709 GCA_012976165.1 Labeo catla
GAATTGTGAGATGAAAAGTCACAATTACCAATTTTTTTATTCCGTGGCAGAAATAAGCTTCCATAGATATTATGTCAAGTTCATTCATCATATTAGAAATGGATTATCAAGTGGAGTGCATTGCATTATGAAAAATTTTATTCTGCACGGTTGTTGTTGTATACTGCACACTTTAGCAGAGTATTAGGTCATTCTGGTATTCTATGCATGCATAATATTATTAGGGGTTCAAGTGCATAGCGCTGAAACCCTATTGTAATTGTTAGAATGGCCAAGGATCAGCAATCTCCACGTAAAACTAATTGGGCAGACCAAAACGTAAGTCATAGAGACTTGAAACTTGGAGGAATGGTTATACTCACACAGTCTACAACGTCACTAAGGCTCACCCCAACCAGCCTGACAAGGGCACTACAGCCTGGCCACTTGATGGTGCTATAAGATAGAAAAAAAATATAAAAAGGGCCATTAACTATGCAATCGTATGTCCTATTGACGTGAAAATTGGTACACACGGTCTTGGTCCAAAGTGCCACAAGCGTCTACAAGGACATTTGCGTATCTCCAAAAACATGGCCACCATAAGCAGATGAATTTTGAGCACCAATTAGACAAGGTTAACAGAGGCTGATCGGAACAAAACTCAGTGGGCCTGTTTGACTCACGGCCCTTAAAGGTCTGTGAAAAATTTGAAAGAAATTGGCCACTGGAGTGTGACATCGCTTTTTTCAAGGGTGTAAATGATTGTATTTTGCTTGGTTTTTCACACATACGCATGATATTAGTATCAACGAGACCTCTTCGTTCCGAACGACTTTGCCTCTAGAACCACCTCTGTCAATCAAATTGTTTGTTAAATGATTGAGAATCTTTACTTTTGCAAACTAGTCCTAAGTTGGAAATAAAAACACTGCAGTACAATTCTCTGGACTCTAGGTCAATAATAATCAAAAAAATGTTGAAATTTACCCTTTGGGAAGCTATAACAGGATCAATTAGAAAAGGGGGCTGTCCAAATATACCCAAAAGTCTATGAAGCCTAAAGAAAAACAAGCATGCAAAGTTTTAGGGAGATGGGACCACAGCTGCCGCTATAACAGTCATAAACATTAAAAACCATCATATTTCTGTGGTAAAGGACCTAAATGCTTTTTGTGGTCATTGATTTAGGTAGTTACAAGCTTGATAAATAATATGTAGCGCTTTCTTCATATGCACCTAAATGCCTTAAAGCACTTGAACCCTGGTAATTGCTGCTTGCAGTTATATTTTTAATATTAATTTTGCTATATGCTAATACTTACATGCACAGTAAGGGGGTCTGTTGTATCAGGATTTTATGACATTAAAAATGGCCCAGTTTTTCCAATTTTCTTTTGCAACATTAACATCACCAACAAAGTACATACTGTAGTCGATAGTAGCCTATAAAGTAGACAAATTTGCAAAGTCTTTGTCAATAGAAACATAATCTTAATCTACATGCACATAATCTTTGTAATTTAGTCAACTGTGATTTTCAAGAACACTCACTCATTGACTTACAAATACATTTAGGACTCCGAATATGATAATATTAGTCTATAAAGCATTAGCAAAGTAAAAAGAGTCCTTCAAACAATGTTTATTTGATAGTAGTTACAAAACCACAAGGCATTTGTGAAAATCACTTAGTTCATTTGGAACAAAATGTTTTGGAATCACAGCAACGCAAGTCGTCAGAATACTGCCGTAAACACATCTATGACATCGGCCTTCACGCAACAAGAACAGGTATCAGCTTACAAGCTAGAGCATCTATATTGGGAACACACACACACACACAGAGGTTATTTTCATGTCCGCCACGACTTCACACAGCGTTTTGTGAGAGAATGGTTAATCCTTGAGTGAATGTCGCTGGAAGAACAGAATGTTAGTATGACTGACTCAGAACCCAAACACAGGCTGATGACCAACATGCTGTTGAATGATTTCTGTCTAGTCTGTTTTGTTCCATTCTCAATTATTATGCCCATTTTTATATCTTTAGTAAGAATTAAATGAATTAAAAGTACAAAGAATCTCCACTACACGGGTTTAGTAATGGCTGCTTTCTGTAAGCCACCAAAATCCTGTTTTCCTCTCATGTAGTAGTCATGACTCTCCTCATACTTCAGGCATAGAGTCATATCTAATGAAAGTGTGGATTACCTCACTCGATTTTGCATGGTGAGCAGGGCAGCGCTCGACGGAGACATTCTTTCCAGTTTAGTCTTCAGAAGATTTTAGAGCCCACCATCAAATGAGACATCTATGCCTCAACCAGCTATTATTCACTTCACATGGGCTTATGTAATTTATGATTGTCTATACCTTATTCAGTGACAAGAGATTCCTTTGGTTGTAATGGTAGCATGCTAGAAATAGTACACAATTCGCTTAGTATTAGTAGTAGAATTGGTGTTGGTCTCAAAACTACTAATACACTGTAAAAAAATAAAAAACACAATTTATTGAGGCAGCTTAAAATAATTTGTTACCCTGCTGCCTTACAATTTTAAGTTCAGTCAACTAAAATAAGTTTATTCAACTTGAAATGTTAAGTTGTACTAAGTAATAACTTAGATATTTGTGTTTGTTAAACTTAACAGATGGGTAAGTAACCCAGCTGCCTTAAAATTTTAAGTTGATTCAACTCAAATATCTAAATCGTCACTTAGTATAATTTAACATTTCAAGTTGAATAAACTTTTTTTGAGTTGACTGAACTTAAAATTTTACGGCAGCCAGGTTACAAATTATTTTAAGTTGACTCAACAAATTGTTTTTTACAGTGTACTTGTTTAAACTTAAAACAAATAACATATAGTAGTCAATATTTTTAATGTACCTGAAATGGGTAACAAACTTTCAAAAGAAAACATTGCTCTGTATCCACAAAACCGTCAGTCTGTGACAATTTTAGCCTTGTTTTGGAGAATTTAATAAGGCCTTGTTTATTTTTTTACTTAATTTAGCATGATTTAGATATGTTTCAGTGTCTTTGTAGACATTAGTCAGTAAAAAAACGTATTAACTATTGAACTATTCAGGAAACTGGTGGGTCATCCCTTTGTTAAATATTCAGTTGTGGACAGGAACAACGTATTTTAAAGGGATAGTTCACCCAAAAATGAAACTTCTGTCATTAATCACTCACCCTAATGTCGTTCCAAACCTGTAAGACCTTTGTTCATCTTCAGAACACAAATTAAGATATTTATGATGAAATCCAAGAGCTTTCTGACGCTGCATAGACAGCAATGCAATTGACACGTTCAAGGCCCAGAAAGGTAGTAAAGACATCGATTAAATAGTCCATGTGACATGAGTGGTTCAACCATAATTTTATGAAGCTATGATATTACCTTTTTGTGCACAAAGAAAACAAAAATAACAACTATTCTTAGAGCGTGTCAGTTGTGTTGCTGTCTATGCAGGGTCAGAAAGCTCTCAGATTTCATAAAAAACATCTTAATTTGTGTTCCAAAGACGAACGAAGGTCTTACGGATTTGGAACAACATGAGGGTGAGTAATTAGCATTTTCATTTTTGGGTGAATTATCACTTTAACATACATCTGCTGGCTATCGGAATATTTTTATCTGGTAAGCTTTGCTTTACAACATTCCAAATTGCAATTTTTACTCCATTTCATAAAAACATATCATTCCTTGTTATTTCAAACTGAAGAAATCAACATCCACTGATATCTTGGTAGACACGATAGAGTTGATAGACCTGATAGATGTGATATCTAATGTCCTGTTTATGTCTGACTCGAAATGTGCCAAGAACAGGGAAATCCTCAGAGTTTGAGTGTCTTGACCAGTGATAAGAAAAAAAGTTACTAATGTCAAAATTTTAGGGCGAATTATTGTAAATAAAACATCATATTTAGGTAATGACCATCATTTATTTGTAAACTAAATCTGTTGTATAAAGGCAAGCTAGATTGGCCACTTTACTGCTAGCCAGAGAGAGGAGATTTATCACAATTACAATTTAAGGAAAATTGCTTTAAACAGGATATTATTGAACACATGTTGATTAGTCAACATTTTTTTCTCGAAAGTTAAAGATTGTAAATTTGTATGTGTATGTCTGCTAAAAGTTGATTTTGTTAATATTTAGGAGTAGCATATAGATTGTCTCAAAGCTAACATACCTAGGTGAAAACCACAAAAATCCTATTTTGATAGGTTGTCGTATAGAAATCATTGAAGAATTGTTGGGGAAAGTTACTTTTAAAAGTAATGGATTATAATATTGCTAATGGAGTTACTACTTACACAGTAAAACGTTTTCACCAGTTTCAACGTAAGTTCAACAGCTGCCTTAAAATTTTAAGTTAAATGAACTTAAAAGTACAAGTCATTTTAACTCACTTTATTATATTGAGTTGAAATGACTTGTAGTTTGTAGAAGTTGATTTAACTTAAAATTTTAAGGCAGCTGCTGAACTTAATTTTTTTAAGTTGAAACTGGTAAAAACTTATTACAGTGTAGTTACTTTTTATAGAAAGTAATGCGTTAGGTTACTTTAAAGTTACTTTTCCTTATCTGGGCTGGGCTTGTTTGTTTGTTTGTTTTTAATGTAAAAAAAAAAAAAACGTTCTATTTTTGGAAAATATAAAAAGACTTATAACCCTTTAATTGTCAACGTCCCCCAGGTGGGACACCTAAGTTTACTTCACCATATTACAAATAAATCCTAATCTAATCATGACAAACTATACATCATTGGAAAGACTCCTAAATAGTTATTTTACCATATTTTTGTGATAGAAATTATGTAGGAAAAGTAATAGATTAATATATGTGCAACTTAAAAATCTACATCATAACATGACTTCTGAACTTTGTCACAAAAGACTTTCCTCATTGCCTTTTTCCCTATCACACTTTAGATACCATAAGAAATTATATATCAGTTCAAAACTTAAAATATCAAAATTCATTCTTTGAAAGGCATTTTAAAATCAGACATTGCATTACCCCAGAAAATGTACATCAAAATCATATTACAAAATGTTTTCATTCATGAATTATAAAAATTGAAGTCTGGATAGTGCATTTTTATGTCTGTTTTAAAAAATGGGAGTGACAGTTAAAGGGTTAACAAAGTAAAATGTAGAAGCCTCAAACAAGAAAATGTAAATTCACGTCTGTACAGTAGCGGCTGCAGCTCAAACAAACCTTTCAGCTGTGCTGCCATTTAGGATTGTATTACAAACAGGTATGCATCATATTTTGAGTTTGCATTTCACTGTTTTTATTCATTTTGAGGAATGCTGAATCTGTTTTTGTGTAAGTGGATGAATAAATGCATGTTCACATTTAGTCTAGAACTACAGTAAGCATGTTTACACAGTGCACACAAATCCTCTGCACTTATTCCTGATTTCTCTCAACATGGGGACAGAAGAACTGTTAGTCAGTCAATAAATGGGAAAACAAAGTAACTGCTATTTGAAACTGTTATTTGAAAAAGTAACTCAGATATTTTCTTGTAAGTTAAAAAGTAATGCGTTACTTTACTAGTTACTTGAAAAAAGTAATCTGATTATGTATCTTGCGTTACCACCAATACAATACTGTACCCAAAACTGAACATTCTGTCATAATCACTATCTAAACCTGTATGACTTTCTTTGTTCTGTGTAACACGAAAGAAGATATTTAAAAAAATGTCTTAGTATCTTTTGTCAGCACAATGAAAGTCAGTTGTTTTGGACCCCATTAACTTTCATTGTATAGATAAAAACAGTTTGTCAAAATATCTTCAGTTATGTTCCGCAGAAGAAAGAAAGTCATAAAAGTTTGAAACGACATGCGATGAAATAAATAATGACAAAATGTTCACTTTTGGGTGAACGACACCACTTTTCTGTCAACTTATTAACTTCTGTCATATTGTATTATGTACATTTGCTTGCTTAATAGTTACCATGCATGTTTCATAATGTGTTTGAAACCAACCAACTTGTCATTTTGCTTTTCTACCTGCTTCTATATGTGACCCTCGACCACAAAACCAGTCATAATCAAAATTTTGAAACTGAATAAATAAGCTTTCCATTGGTGTATGGTTTGTTAGGATAGGACAGTATTTGGCTGAGATACAACTATTTGAAAATCTGGAATTTGATGCTGCAAAAAATCTAAATATTGAGAAAATCACTTTTAAAGTTGATGAAATGAACTTCTTAGCAATGCATATTACTTATCAGAAATTAAGTTTTGATATATTTACAGCAGGAAATTTAAAATAACTTCAAGGAACATGATCTTTTACTTAAAATCCTAATTATTTTTGGCATAAAAGAAAAATATAAGTATTGTTGGCTATTGCTACAAAAATACCCGTGCTACTTATGACAGGTTTTCTGGTCCAGGGTAATAACCAAAATAACCAAAACTTTACAGAAACCTAAGTTAAGTGTACATTAATAAATTAGAAAACATCACTACAGCTATGTTTTGTTTGAGAAAATGGGCAAATCTGTGACAAAGTAATTGCTTCCCAAGAGTGATGCAATCAGTGACAGATAAAACCGCACCTAATGGCTTTAAACTGTTATTACTATACTATTACATGTTATTACATATTAATTACTGTATATCATAATTCAAACTAGAGAGAAAAACAATGAAACGAGCTGAACGAGTGAGACGCGAGCTGAGAGGTCAGAAATGGAGACTGTAGCAGATAATGGTGCTGGTGGGCTCATGCAGAGAACTGTCTGTTTAGACCAGCGATTATTTATGAAAGCCATCCGGCCCCTGGGCCACAGTTGCCACTGGGCTGAAGGGGTATAAAAAGTTGGTCATCAGGTCAAGGGCCAAGAGGAGCATGCAGAGAACAGGTGGGGCGTACAGAGGCTTCTGGAACTGACTCAGGACGACCCACACCTGCCCTGACTGTCAATCAACGACAGCCCAAAGAAAAGAGACACTGAAGTACTACTGTACTCGTACGTCGAGTTTAGAAAGAACTTCTGTGGATTTTCTCTTTCTGCTGGTAAGTCTGACAAACTGAGAAAATGGATCCTTCTTAGATATTTGTACGGTTGGCACGGCCTTGTCTTGTTGACTTTGAGAAGTATATCTAATGGACAACTTCCAGAGACTGAAAATTAAGCAAAGCTAAAGTAATATTGAAATATGACGTCAAAAATGGCTTCCAAAACTTTGGAAATTTCCAACATTTCAGGCTGTAGTTACTTTCCAAATTTTGTAAATTGGAAACTAACAATATTTCTGGATTTTTGGAGACTGTCTCTGAGGAAAAACCTAGCGGTCAGAGAGTATAACATTGTGTTTTGAACAATAATGATACAGGTACTAATAAAACAACTGAAATGTACGAGAAATGTGCAATTTACTTCAAAAATACTGCAAAAAAATGCTCAGGTAGGCAAATGTGACCTTTAAAAAGGCCATTATAAGACAAAATCAGACATTACACCCAAAAAGTGAATCAAGAAACCAATGACAACGTCAATAAACATCCTAAAAATGATGTACAAGTGCCATTTTCAAACAAGCATATCTTTAAAAATGCTTTCAGATCAAATCCCTCATGGTTCCTTTGGGCTACAAGGAGGTTATCACTTCATTAGTTGAATTCTCTCTCATTTCTTTTCCTTCTGCATCCTGTAAATCACTCATGCTTCCATGTATCATCCATCCATCAATGTGGGACATCCAGTCCGGGCCACGGTCGCAGTTCCTATTGGTTTCGGACAGCTAATGGCCCTTGTGGAACGGCACCGGCTCTTATAGAGTTGCGTTAGCAGCCGGCCGGACCCGTGTGTGCTGGGTGGGCAGCAGGTGCGAGCGTGAAGGACAGCTCAACTGCTGCACTGTACAACACACATACATACTGTACACACACAACACACACATAATGACTCGCAGTCAAATCAAACTTTCTAAGAATCTACTTTTACAACATCTAAGGAAATTCTGATGTTGGAGCCACATTTTGAAAGGGAATCAGATTGAATGTATGTTAGTATGTATGAAAATATTTTAGTATGCACATCATCATTGGCCAATGTATACATTGCTGTTGCACATTTTAAGATACTTTAAAATTAAATTAAATAGTTTGTGTTAACCAACTTTATTCACATCACCAGTATATTTAACTATTTTTACCAGATCTTGTTTTGCAAGTGTAAAATCACTAGTAATAAAAAGCTCTTTTTTTTTTTTTAAATGTACGTATGCTTAATATTATTAATATTACATGGATATGAATATTTTAAATTTTATAAAAAATATATATAATTATTATATTATATTATATTATATTATATATAAAAATGTTATATATGATTATATATTAAAAAAAATATATATATACAATTTACCTACATTATTACAACATATTATTATATTATATTATATTATATTATTATGTTTTTGAAATAATTTTAGCTAATTTGTATATTCACATAAATAAATATGAACAAATATATTCGTATAACTACATATATAATATAGCTTTAAAAATATAGATTTTTAATATTAACACTACATTGATGTTAATAGTTTTATTTAACATTTTATTTTTATCTAATCTGTCTTGTAGATTTGTTATACATTCATTATGAATATATTTATTCATATTTATTCATGTGTACAAATTATTTACAATTATTTCAATAATATACTGCATTTAAATTGCATATATTATACTATAATAATAATAATAATAATAATATAGCTTATCATTGTAAAAATTGTAGGTAAATTGTATATATATAAAAATTTTAAAACTATATTTTATTAGTATTAACTTAACATTATAATTAATATTTTTAATTATATAAAATATACAAATTATATATTATTATTGTATTATATATAAATGATTACATATAAAAATAGATATACAGTTTACGTACAGTTATTACAACGTTATTATTACTATATTATATTATATTATATTACTGAAATAATTGTAGATACTTTGCATGTACTCATGAAATAACATGAATATAAACTAATGAATATGAATAAATATATTCATATAGCTATATATACTATATAGCTTTTTAAATAGCATGAAAAAATAAAGTATGTTATTGTAATAATTGTAGAAAATTTATATGTATACTAATAACATATTTTAAAAGTTTATATCATAAAATATTTGCATTTTATACACACACTATTAATTTTAAATACAATAAACAGATAATAAATAGAAAATAAATCAATTAAAAGTTAAGATGAAAATTATTGGATTACTGCAGAACTCATTTTGTCAAATTGTGTATGTAGATTTTCTGTGAAAACCTTTTTATTTTTAAATTGAGCAAAATACTTATTTCTTATTTACATATCAGATTTTTGGACCCCACTGTATATTCAGGATGTCTTTGCTTCATCTCTTTGGAAGCACTGAAGAAGTTTCAAGGCCTCTGTGAGCGTATATAAAGCACACACCCCTAGAGGGCGCTGTTCCTTATTTGTGTTGGCTGGTTTTAAGTCAGTGTGTGGTGTGGAGGCCATGAGGGACTTTGGGATTCTCCAATTGCAGGCAGGCAGACTGGCTGGCACCCCAAATGTAGCTTCTTCATCCTGGAGACAGCTGTTGTCTCTGTGACGACACTAGCGGCCAATGAGGCTTGGGTCCGATCTGGGGGTGGTGGGCCGGAGAGGAGGCTTATGGGTTTGAACACGATCAACTGCTGCAGAATCGGAGGGGGCAGTTGGCCGTGGACAGTAAACACCATTCCAAACCCTGCCGCACACTGGAGCACAGCTTCACCCGCCGCAAATATACATCTTGACACTTCCTCCTATGAGAATACATTCTATATTTTATCTATTCTCATCTTGTCAACGGGTGGTCTGGGAAGTTCCTGTCAACTCCTTACACTCAAATGGCATACTTCTGCTATATTTGTCAGTTACTTTGATGGGACTTCACATCGACTGACTAATAATACCAGTGAGGGGTGATATTAATATAGATGGATATTTTCCATGTGAAAATCTATACATCTTCAGAAACTACTTTTTATAAATAAGTTTGAAATGATGCACACATGAGATCATATACACATCTACATTAAGCCCTTTCATGGTGGGGGCCATTTTGAGATCACATGACCAGACATACCTTAGACATAAGGAATAGTTGACCCAATTTTTTCCAGAAATCTACTCCCTCTCAGACCATCCAAGATGTAGATGAGTTTGTTTCTATTGGAACAGATTTAGAAAAATGTAACATGACATTGCTTGCTCACCAATGGATCCTCTGCAGTGAATGGGTGCCGTTAGAATGAGAGTCCAAACAACTGATAAAGACATCACGATAATCCACAAGTAATCCACACCACTCCAGTCCATCAGTTAACATCTTGTGAAGAGAAAATTTGCATGTTTTTAAGAAAGAAATCCATCATTAAGATGTTTTAACTTTAAACCCTGCTGAAAAAAACAGCTAAAACCAACCTAGGCTGGTCAGGCTAGTTTTAGCTGGTCGTTCCAGCTGGCCTCCCAGCCTGACCAGCTAAGACCAGCCTGGAAGTGGCCAAAACCCCTCTAAAACCAGCCTGCTGGCCAGATATGACCAGTTAAGACCAGCTTGGATGACCAGCTAAGACCAGCCAACCAGCCTAGGCTGGTTTTAGCTGGGGGTTTTTCAGCAGGGAACCATTGCTTCTGTCCAAAACTACAAGTCCATAATGATGGAAACATGCTAAAAGCATGCTATCAATGCTAAAAACTTGCTAACAACATGCTAATCATGCTAAAAGGATGGTACCAACATGTTAAACACTCTAAAATATGGTAGCAATATGTTAACAGCATGCTCATGCTAAGAACATGCTAGCAACACGGTAATCATGCTAAAAACATGCTAACAACATGTTAATCATGCTAAAATGCAACATTCCAACAGCATTTAACATGCTAACAACATACTAATCAAGCTAAAAACTTGCTAACAAAATGGTGTTCTTGTTAAAAATGGTGTGTTCAAGTCATGTTGGATACACCGTATTTACAAGTTGAATGCACATGAACGCAGCCACAAAGTCATTATCACAAGTGGAAAACTGGACATTTTCTTTAAGCCCTGAGTTTCCGGGTTGAGGGCTTGTCAGTGAAAAAACATGTCAGATGCAATGAACGCAGCCAAAAACTAAACATGAAGCATCTGTATTGACGGTCAATTTGTTGAAATGAATAAAAAATTTTATTTTTTTGTAATGTACAATAAAACTATATAAATTATGTATACGTATATGTATACGTATATTTAACAATATTATATTATTGTATAATTACCATAGAATATATAATGATCACCTTCATAAATTAAATACAAACAGGGGGGAAAAAACACAATGCACATTCTTTGTTTATCATTTTGTAGATGTAGAGTTAAAAAAAACCCAACATGTTCCGACCAAAGTGACTTGAATGCATTGAATGCAAAATGGTAACAGTGTGCTAACAGTATGCTCATCATGCTAAGAACATGCTAATCATGCTAAAAACTTTCATGCTAGAAACATGCTAACAGCATGTTAATCATGCTATCATGCAATATGCTACCAACATTCTAATCATGCTAGCAACATGTTAACAACATAACAACAAACATACCGGCAACATTGTAACAGCATATAACATGCTAACAGTACATTAGTCATGTTAAAAACTTGCTAACAACATGCTAATAATTTTAAAAACATGTAGCAACACAGCTCTCAAAAACTGACAGCAGTTAGTCCTGCTAATAACATGCTAGCAATATGCTAGCAACATTCTAATCATGTTAGAAACAGGCTAACAACATCTAAATCATGTTAAAAACATGTTAACAACATGTTTATCATGCTAAAACATATAGCAACATTTTAACAGCATGCTAATCATGCTAAAAACTTGCTGATTTTGTTAAAAATGTTATCAAAATACTACCATTAGAAATCATGCTAGAAATATGCTAACAACATCACAAAACAAAACATCAAAACATCACATCAACAAAATCACACTAAAACCTTCAAAGCAACATACTCATGTTAAAAACATGGTAGTAACGCGCTTATCGCATGTAAGCAACGTACTATTAACAATCATGCTAGAAACATGCTAACAACATGTTAAGCATGCTAAAAACTTGCTAGCAACATGCCAATCATGTTAAAACATGGTAGAAGCATGTTAATTACTCTAAAAATTGTAGCACCATGTTAACAGCATGCTAATCAAACAAAAAAAATTGCTAACAACATGCATATCATGTTAAAAACATGGTAGCAACACACTTATTATTCTAAAAATGGTAGCAACATGCTAACAGCATGATAATCATGTTAAAAATATGTTAGCAGCATGCTAAAAACATGTTAATCATGTTACTAACTTGTTAATAATATATTAGCAATATGCAAGCAACATTCTAATCATGCTAAAACACTGAACATGATAATCATGTTAAAAATATGTTAGCAACATACTACTGTTAGCAATCACACTAGAAACATGCTAACAGCAAGTTAATCATGCTAACAACATGCTAATCATGCTAAAAACGTACTAACAACACGTTAATCATGTAAAAAAGGTGGTAGCAACACGCTAATTACTCTAAAAAAATGGCAGCAACATGCTAACAGCATGCTTATGCTAAAATATGTTAACAACATGGTAATCATGTTAGAAACATCCTAGCATGCGAATCATGTTACAAAGATGCTAACTACATGCTAGTAATATGCAAGCCCTGTTGAAAAAAACAGCATATGCTCGTTAGGTAGGTTTTGATGCTGGGATGCTGGTTTTAGCTGGTCCTTAGCTGGTTTATGCTGTTTTTTTTGCTGGTTTATGCTGGTCCTTTGCCGGTTTATGTTGACTTTTTGCTGGTCCATGGTTGGTTTAAGCTGGACCTGGACCAGCACATGGCCAGCTAAGGACCAGCATAAACCAGCTAAAACCAGCATCCCAGCATCCACCTAACCCGCATATGCTGGGTTTTTCAACAGGGAGCAACATTCTAATCATATTAAAAAAAAAACGTGCTAGCAACATGGTAATCATGCTAGATTAAAATGCTAACAGCATGTTAACAACATGCTGATCATGTTAACAACATGTTATTCTTGTTAAAATATGGTAGTAACATGCTAATCATGTTAGAAACATGCTAGCAACATGATAACAACATCCCAATCACGTTAAAAACGTTGGCAACATGCTAAGTGTGCTATTAACATGGTAACAACGTGTTAGAAATATATTAAAGGGGTGCTATTATGCTTTTTCACTTTTTGAACTTTAGTCAGTGTGTGGTGTGTAATAAAGATGTAATAAAGTGTGTGGGCATAAAAAAGATCTACAAAGTTACAAATTTAAAAGGGAGATATTTCGTTTTTAAAAATACAACGAACGGCTCCTTTGGACTACAGCGTTTGTTTTCCGCATGCAATGATGTCACAATGCAGCCCATTAGAATATCATTAAATTAAATCCCACCCACGGAAATTCGAATTGTTGGAGGGAGGGTAGGGACGAGGTGGGGAATTAGCCTAACTTTAGCAAAGCAGCGCGGAGAACCACTTCAACGAGCCGCAGTGCGGCGGGTATAAACACAGGCATTGACTAGAGTGATGCGCAGACGTGTGCAGTGTGTGGTAAGAGATCTATTCATCAAACAGTGTAGATAGCTTCACTTATAACACAAGTGTTTTTTAAAATGCCTCCCCTCCGGGGGGTTAATAAAGGCCTCCTGTAGTGAATCGATGCGTTTTTGTAAGAAAAATATCCATATTTAAAACGTAAGAATCACTTTAATCTAGCTTGCACTAATAGTTGTACACGGAACTTGCTTTTTTGACAAGGGGCGTGGCAGTACTGAAAGGGGTCATCGGATGCCCATTTTCCACAAGTTGATATGATTTTTTATATGATTTTTTAGGGTCTTAATGAAAATTCTCTAATATACTTTGATTAAAAATATTCAATGGTTTTGTAAAACAACACCCTTTTTACCTCGTCAAAATGAGCTCTGCAAAAATCATCTCATTCTAAGGGGTTGTTCCTTTAAATGCAAATTAGCTCTGCTCGCCCCGCCCCTCTCTTCTCTCTGTGGAAAGACGGTCTTGTTTACATTAGCCGCATTTAGCCGCGTTTAGCCGCTAAACTTCCTAACTACCACATTATAAGGAAAGGCGATCGCAAAGATTCATAAAAAAACGCTTATACTCACTTCTGCTGTAGGTGAAGCTGGATCATGAATGATTCGCGCGAACATAGACGGATATATGTAGATCGGGAGGCGCATTCCAATCACAAACAAACGTAATCAACTGCATCTTCAGCGGCTCAGATGTCGGGAGTAAATGACGACCACTATGTTCATTATTACATCCAGCAACACAACACCTCAATCGCTCAATCTGAGATATTCTTGTCTAACTTACATCCCTGCTCTGGCATCAAAACATGGAAAGTTACTGGACTTTGACAGCTGGTCTGAGGTAAGACGCTCATGTCAATCAACTATCGTGGGAGGGGCCTCTGTGGGTGTGATGCCACACCGACAGGCATCTGAGAATGGCTTGATTTGAAAAAGGGGATATTATTTTTACAGATTAATTAAAAACCACTGCATGGATTTTTATCATTATAGGCTAGATTTGTACATACACTGCCAACACACATTAATGTTCAAACAACATGTAAAAGTGAACCTAGCATTCGAAGACCCCTTTAAACACCGACTAAGCTGTTTGCCAATTGCAACGCAGTGGGACAGATAACCAGTCACAACACATTTTGTTTTTCAGAAGGCGGGCCTTCATTAAACCCGGAACTAATTGAGCCAGACTGGGAGAGATGTATTGTAATAATGTAAATTATGTTAAAAAATAATGCGTTTTTCGAACCAGTACACCTTTTTTTAGTACACCTCCAAAGCAAAATCAAGACTTTGTAAAAGAGCATAATAGAATCCCTTTAATCATGCTAAAAACATGCTAACAACATGATTAACATGTAAAAAAAAAACATGCTAATCATGCTAGCAACATGCTAGCAATTAAGGATGTGCCCGAATCCAAATACCGTAACCCCTAAAGCGATTAAATACAAGATGGGAGGGGGAAACATATTTCAGTGCTTTCTCTCACAATTAAATTGTTGGGTAATGATACTGTATATAAATTGCGGGCATCAGGGAGCAGCTATTAATACTCAGGGTGTTGAAAACGTGCTCGCTTTTTACTTTCACTTTTGAGATTCACAATCACGTGTACTCTGTTTACTAGGGAGCGGTGATACTTTACCACACATTTTACAAGATTAGATGTTTGTCAGTGGTGCTCAGGATCTGCAAATCATTTGCTATCATCCTATCAGTCATCTCTCCTTACTCTGTTTATGTGGTAAGTGACATTTTATGTACTGTAACAGGCTACCGCTAGGAAGCTACTAATCATGTCCTTTTAGTGGCTCCCTAGAACGCATTATTCGTTTTCTGTGCTTTTCCGAGTAAGGATTCACTATTTATCAAATCTATCTGAACTTTAAAACTTATAACTGCTTCAAACTAGCTTTCTCAAGCCAACTTCAAAGTTTGTTCTCAAACTTTACTCATCGTCATTGTAAAATTTTATGTTGAGTGTGTTCAAACCTTTGAATGGTAAAATGGCAAAAATCCTGTGATAGTTAAATATATATACAGAAAGTAACTGAAACAATGAAATTTAATCAACTGGATGTAGTGAATGAACTGTGTAAATATGCGTGCATGTTTATGTGTTAATGAGGACACAAATGTGTATAATCTGACATGGGTATTACACTGGTATAACAACATAATGTGTTTAATAATGTCCATGGCATTAAAACGTTTAAACCCCATTAACATAAACCATTAATTATAAACAATCCAACAGCAGTTCCAACAACGTTCTGAGAAATCCAGAGCTTGATCCAGAGAGCAGATCGAATGTGTGATCACCCAAGCAGCAGGTCCTGAGTTGCACCTGCCTAAACGACGAGGGCAGCGCTCTCCCGCACTCACGGCCTGATGCAGTCCACAGACGCCGCTGGCTCACGCTGGCTTTCACTGCGCTCATTGTGTCATGGTCAGGAGTCCACACTGTTCTCTCTGATTCCCGTGACTATAACAGCAGCTGCTCGAGGATTACTGCCTCAAAAACTTCATAAATCTCATCACTGCGGACTTCACTGCAGTTGATCCACATACAAAAAAAGAACAATATTTGTAATGATCATCCTCTGATATGTTCAATACCAGTGCAGCATTCAACAGTTTACTGGGAAGTCATCTTTACATTTCATATAGACTGGTTATATAGTAGATAATGATTTATTAGCCATCTGTCATGATTAATGTTGAAAAAATAAAAAATATATATATTTAATATTCTTCACATATATTAAGCACATAAAGTTGACAAATGGCACCCTAAGAAATTATGCAATTAAAGATATATACACTGTATATTTTGTATATAGTCTGTATATTATATTATATTATATTATATAGTTATTATTATTAATGTAATTATTATACCACCAACATTAACAAACACAATTAAATTATTAATAATAATATACAATTAATTAAAATATATACAATTAAATTAAATAATTAAGTAAGGACTCACTCCAGCTCAAAGCTAGTAAAAAAAAAAATTATGCAATTTAAGAAACAAGAAGTAAATTGAATCTGAATTAAAGTTCTGTATGTGAATGGTTTATTGCTCTGTTATATAACTACATTAACAAGAATTATTTGAATTATTTGGTTATAGTTGTAATTTATTAAATCACCTCGATAATATATATTTTGTATATATGCTTTATCATTTTGTTTTCTGTATATTATTATTATTATTATTATTTTATCACCAGCATTAACAAACAGAATAAATAATATATATTTTGTAAAAAAAAAAAAAAAGAATATATATATATATATATATATATATATATATATATATATATATATTAATTTTGTCATTCATGCAATTGAATATAATTTCAATGTAAATGTTTAACATGTATAAACTTATTATGGACATATTAACATGAGATTTAATTAACAATAACAACATAATAATAAAATAATTTTTGACAATGATTTTCTTTTTTTTTTCTCTTACAGTAAAACAGTAAGATTGAAAAAAAATATTTATTAGAATTACTACAAATATTATTAAGAACTGTTTTCTATTTGGATATATTTTTGTCTGCTCAATACATTATTAAATATTATGTAAAATTATTATTACATTATTATATTCTAAATTATTACAAGCAATATTACAAACAATTGTGCTGCTTTATATTTTTGTGGAAACAAGTATACTTTTTTACGTCCCTTTATATATTACTATTAATTAATTATTAACAGCATTAATTACTTATTTATTTATAATTTCATTATGATTCATGAATATAATTAAATATAATTTCAATCTAAATGTTTAATATATATATATTATTTAACATTATATAAAATATTATGTTAACATGATATTTAACAATAATAACAAAAATAATTTGTGAAAATATTTATTGCTCTCTTACAGTAAAAACTGTAAAACTGAGAAATATTACTACAATTTAACAACAGCTATTTATTTGAATACAAATTTTGCTGCTCAATAAATTATGATTTTTTTAGATTATTATTACACTATTATAAATATTATTATTATTATCAATGTTGAAAACAGTTGTGCTGCTTTTTTATTTATTTATTTTAGGATTCTTACAATCTGCTTATTTTTTTACCTTTTAAATGTCTTTACTGTCATTAATTTGTCATTAATCTATTAATTTCTCTAAAAAACAGTATAATGTGTTTACATATATAACATAATTATATGTACAGTATATAATTCAGTTATATCTGATGATATATGTCTATATGAATAATAGGGAGGAAAAAATTTAACTTTTGTATTGTATTTTTGCCACTTTCAATTGAAATAATCAATGTAAATATCTAAACAGTATAAATAAAAACCACAGCACATGTATAAATGTTTATGAAGTTTAATTTGTTATCCTTGTAAAGACAACAAGTGTAAAATCCCCTCATTGACGAGTCACTTATCAGAGGCTTCTTTCACAGACCCTAAAAGAGCATGATTGGGGTCGTTTTTGGGTGGGGGGAGGAGGGCTCAAGCGTGGGAACACATGCTAATGTTAGAATCAGGTGTAGCGCTGCTTTAATGAGCTGAGCATGGACAGGCCTGCTGCTGTCAGGACAGAGAAATGGACTGAGCATGTGACAGGAAAGAGAGAGCACGACATCTGTCCCCCGTACACCTCTGAGGAAGTGACCTGCCACCTCTCACACACCCGCAGGACAAGCTCCTTTTTGTGGAGGTCGTCTTTAACGCACTATTTTGACAGCAGGAGAGGCAATGATGATCTGTGAGGACGACCGAGGGCTTTTGATCTCCACTAGCTTTGTTTAAAGGCTGAGAAAGGCAAGTGGAAATGTGAAGGCCGCTGATCTGCTAGCGGCTCTGCCAAAGTAGCTGTATGACAAAAAAAGTGTGCAGATCTGTGAACAATGTTTTGTGCTTTTACAGAAAAGAACTTGATAACTGTTCAACTGTAAGTTACTTTACCATATACAGTCAAACATGTCAATTGTCTAACATGTAAGTATAATAAAGTACTGTCAAATGTACATTTTTTGTAAGCAAAAACTATGAATTACCATATAATTTTGGTTATCACATTCCCATAAGTCGCCACCTGACACACATAGTAACATTTCATAAATTACATCAATTATAATTATTTTCATCTTTTTGTATTTTTTTGTTTTGTTTTGTTTTGTTTGTTGCAATTTCTTACACCAAATGTATTATTATTGGTAGTAGTAGTAGTATTTTGTTTTGTTTGTTTGTTTCAATTTCTTACAACAAATGCAATAATAATAATAATAATAATAATTTGGTTGGGTTTGATTGTGTGTTGCCACTTCTTACAATGTATATTATATTGTATTATATTATATTATATTATATTAATAATCATTATTATATGTTTGTTGCAGTTTCGTACACATGTATGTATTTTATTAATATTAATATTATGATTAATATTATTACTATTTTTGTTGTTGTTGTTTTGTTTGTTTCAGTTTCTTACACCAAATGTAATAATAATAATAATAACAATAATAACAGTAATAATTTTGTTTTGTTTGTTTGTTTGTTTGTTTCAGTTTATTACACCACTAATGTATTATTATTGTTGTTGTTGTTGTTGTTGTTGTTGTTGTTGTTTTGTTTGTTTCAGTTTATTACACCAAATGTAACAATAATAATAATAACAATAATAATAATTTTGTTTTGTTTGTTTGTTTGTTTGTTTGTTTCCAGTTTATTACACCACTAATGTATTATTATTATTATTATTATTATTGTTGTTGTTTGTTTCAGTTTATTACACCAAATGTAATAATAATAATAACAATAATAATAGTAATTTGTTGTTGTTGTTGTTGTTGGTTTCAGTTTATTACACCACTAATGTATTATTATTATTATTATTATTATTATTATTAACAACGATTTTGTTTTTATTTTTGTTTGTTGCAGATTTAATAATAATAATAATTTTGTTTTGTTTTGATTGTTTGTTGATGTTTCTTACACAACTAATTATTATTATTATTAACAACAATGATTTTGTTTTGTTTGTTTTTCGCTGTTTCTTTCATCACTAATGTATTATTATTATTATTATTATTATTGTTATTATTATTATTGTTGTTGTTGTTGTTCTTCTTCTTCTTCTTCTTCTTTTTTTAACAAATAATGAATAGCAATAGCAAAAATGATGAATTGCTTCATATGAAAAGCGTTCATGCAGTTAAAATTGTTTTTGTTTGTTTGTTTGTTTTTTCTGATATCAGGACAATTTCTATTTGTTTTGTTTTTTGTTCTTCTCATATTAGGACAAAAATTATCTAAATAATTGTAATTTTCGCAATATGATTTGCAGGTCAAAGTTCAATTGACAAACTTTTTGTACGGAGCAAAAGACTACATTTATTTATGAATATTAATATCCACTTAATTCACACTTGTTTTAAATTCTACATTCCCACCTTATTTACTGTGATAATTAGTACCAATAAATGTAACTGTTTATTAAAGATGAGTTTAATCTATTATCTGTGTGAAAACAAGTCTATTGAAGCTCGCTTTACTGTGGTAAAAATAATGTAACACACAACCTCGTACCAAATTGCTTTAGTAAACAAAAATAATCAAGTATAGACCTAAACAGTGTACTTTCTCAGCGAGGTTAAAGTTTACCTCTGATAAAGTTGGACTTGGGATTTGAGAAACCCACCCGGCCTAAACCGCTACACTTGTATCCTTTCATCTTGTAGAAACATATTTGTTGATATTCCTGAGGGCAAATCCCAGATCCATTTGCAGGAGGTCACGGCGTCCTGCTGTATGTGTTTCTGATGATTTGTGCAATTAGCTCACTGTCAGTGTTGACAGGCCTATGACAGACTCTGTCACTATACGGCCCGTACGGAGCTTTTCAAGAGCACTGCGCTACAGGAGCACTTTAGCCGCCCCATCTGGTCCGTCTCCAACATCACAGGGAGTGTTTGCCTAAATTGTTAGTCCATTAAGGGAGCAGAAGAGAGAAATTTGAAACTAACGATGCAGGATGAACTGGACTATGAAACACTGGAGCCCACCGGGCAATATTTACAGATAATAAACAGAAAATTATGTATTTGATTAGCTGTATTAGCCATATTGAGCGTTGAATTTGCTCTGCCCCAGACCATGGAATCTGTGGATAAGAGTGAATGAATGTCCTTGATTAGAGAAATTAAAACCGTTCTTAAAAATCTAGTTGAATCTCGTTCTTTAAAATGTAATCTTTGTATTTAAGTCTGTTTTCATTAGGTTTCATTTTTTTTTTTTTAGGGAACATATCAAGAAATCATTTCATTTATTGACTCTAATAATATAGAAAATGTCATGTCGTGTAACCGCATGTTACAAATAGGATTTATATAATTAATTTAATTTTTTTTATTATTATTTTTATTAATTTGTTATTTTTATTAGTTTTAATGCATTATTAATTGATATAATATAATATAGTAGAGTTAAAATAATTTATTTATTTTTAATTTATTTCTATAATTTTAGCAGAGTCACACCACATGACATTTGAAATATTACAACATAAATTATAATTAAATCTTGAAGCCTTTTACCTAAGAAATAATATAAAAAATAATTTACTTCTATCATTTTAGCAGAGTCACACCACATGACATTTGAAATATAAAAACATAAATTATAATTAAACCATCCTTTGATTATAATTTATGTTACCTAAGAAATAATATAAAAACAATTTATTTCAATAATTTTAGGAGAGTCGCACCACATGACATTTGAAATATTAATCAAATAATTTCAATCTTGTAATGACTTTGTTGTTGTTGTTGTTGTTGTTGTTGTTTTCATATAATAAGACATAATTGTTTTAATCCGTGGATGAAAACTTAGAATGAAAATATCAAAATTATATACATGTTCAGTGTTATTTTAGTTATTTAGTTATTTATAAACAATAAAAGTATTTATTAATATTTCGAAATAGCTTTTCAATTTTCTTAAATTTAGTTTTAGTATTTTTGTTTTTGTATTTTTTTGTAAATAGCATTTAAATAAAATAATATATTTTATTATATTTAAATATAATAATATAAATAACAAAAACTACATTTATATAATAATATAACTAATTTTATTTCAGTAATTTGTATATTCAAATTCAACTTGTTTGTGAAAACTTTTACAATTTCATTTCAGTTTCATCAAATTAGGATGAAAAATATAAAAATGATAAACGTTCAGTGTTATTTTAAAATATGTATATACTATAATGTTAACTATAAAAATTTTGAAGTAGGCTTTATTCTTCTTTTTTTTAGTTTAGATTTTTAGTTTGCGTATTTTTGGTCTTTTTTAATACAATTTAAATAATATAATATCATTTAACTATAATAATATAACAATATAAAAAAATATATATATAATAATATAATTAATTTTTATTTTAGTAATTTGTATATTCAAATTCAGCTTATTTGTAAAATAAGCTTCTTTTATTATAGTTTTATTTGATATTTATATTTCATTTTATTTCAGTTAAATTTCAATTACATTTTCGGTTTAAATAACATTATAACAAAAAACTTCATGGTTTTTTCCCCATTAAAAGCACTGAATTTGTACACTCAATAATGAAAAATGTTCCTTCTACACCAGTCTAAACTCATAACCCTCTGTACTCGCAGCCAAACTGATCTCGGGTCAGTGTAAAGGTTTAATTCACAGATCAAGTAAATCTTTGATGCTCAGCACATTTAAGCATGTAATGCGTGTATCATGCAGAGATGCTAAACAGACTGTAGTGTTGGCTTTGGACCATCTACACCAGTTTGGATGTGAGCTTACCTTAACCAGCATGACCAGATCTGAAGCCCTAAACCAGAACAAAACGGCAGCTTTCATGTATTTCACAGCAGTTTTAAAACTGGCTTTACAGTTACGCACTTCACAATGCTATTCCTAAACATCAAAGAAAATATCGGAGGGTGCAAACAGAGCCTTAATTCATCTGTACAAAATCTATCTGTGATGTGATACCTTAATGTACTAGCTATTAAAGACTTTAATTGGAGTTTTAATTTTAGGCAGCGAAAACTCTTTAAGAAATCCATGACAGCTGAAATAATACCGTCTGGATTCAGATCTAACAGGGTCATTAACACATTTACATTACTAATAAACAGGATTAAACCATAATGAATTTCAGCTTGTTTCTAAGCAGACCATGGTTTTAAAGGGACAGTCACCCAAATATTACAATTCCGTCATCATTTACACACCCTCAGGTCATTTAAACCTGTGTGGAGCACAAAAGCAGATGTTTTGCAGAATGTCAACACAGCTCCTTTCCATACAGTGAAAGTGAAAAAACAAAAAAGCACCATAGTATATTTTGGATATGTAAACTGTATTGAATTTGCACTTGTGTGTCAAGACATGTATTGCCAGGTTTGTTATAAATAACAAGACACAACAGAACTAATATATTTGATTTTACTGACATCAAACCTGGTCAAATGAGTCTAAATGCGCCATGTTTAAATAATTGCCATTTTTTTGTAAATAATGAGTGATATTTCAGACAAAGTTGGAATATAAAAACTTGTTGAATGAAGTACTTTCAAGATACTTTTTGTCTTATTTGTTTCCATTAACTTCCATTGTATGAAATAGAGCAGCCAAGACAGTCTGCTAAACATCTCCATAAAATATGATTGTATGAACTGCTCCTTCAACTTATTTTCATGTGTTTAGGAAATACGTTTTTTTTTCGAATTTAGAATTTTTAGAATTTAGAAGGTTCTCAACTCCAGTCCTTGAGGCCCACTGCTCTGCCCATTTTGTATGTCTCCCTCATTTAACGCACCTGACTCAGAACATCAGTTAGAAGAAAGATCCATAAACTGAACTGAGTGTGTCAGGTTCAGAAACATACAAAATGTGCAGAGCAGTGGGCCCCGAGGACTGGAGTTGAGAACCACTGCACTAAAGCGTTGTGGAGATTTACCTTTATACAGTAATGTATGTATTTTGGTGTGTTTTTCGTCAAATTTGTTTGTGAGTTCAGCATGGTCTGAAGATGATCTGTAACAATTTTGATGAAGAGCGGATAAACAGCGTAGAAGGAATTTGATTTTTTTTTTTTTTGGAAAATTCTAAATACAGTATGTATTTTGGTTTGTTTTTCATCAAATTTGTTTGTGCATTATTTTAAAAATGGTTTGATTAATCAACTTGAATTCCATTACCTTTTGTCAGCATGGTTTTAAGAAGCTCTGTGCCAATTTTGGTGAAAATTGAACAAACAGTATAGAAGGAATTTGGAAATTTTTTTAGAAAATTCGAAATACAACGTTTTTTGGTCAAAACTGTGCGTAATTAAAAAATGGTTTGAATAAGCAACTTGAATTTCAGAGCCTCTTGTTAGCATGGTGTGAAGATGATCTGTGCCAATTTTAGTGAAAATCGGACAAACCACTTAGAGAAAATTTTTAAAAAGTTTTTTCTTGGAAACTTCAAAATACAGTATGTATAGTGATGTATTTTTGGTCAAATTTGTTTGTGCATTATTCGAAAATGGTTTGACTAATCAACTTGAAATCCATAACTTTTTGTCAGCATGGTCTTCAGACAATTTGTGCCAACTTTGGTGAAAATTGGACAGACAGTTTAGAAGGAGTTTACTTTTTTTTTTCTTTTTCCTTAGAAAATTCAAAATACAGCATATATTTTGGTGTGTTTTTGTCAAATTTGTTTGTGCGTTATTCGAAAATGGTTTGACTAATCAACTTGAATTTCATAACCTTTTGTCAGCATGGTTTGAAGAAGCTCTGTGCCAATTTTGGTGAAAATTGAACAAACAGTATAGAAGGAATTCGAAAAAGTTTTTTTGTTTTTTTTTAAGAAAATTCAAAATACAACATGTATTTTGGACAAAATTGTGCGTAATTAAAAAATGGTTTGAATAATCAACTTGAATTTCAGAACCT
>VONZ01003281.1:0-24708 GCA_012976165.1 Labeo catla
CTTGAAAGTTGTTCTTCACATAAATGGCCACTCCACCACCATTCTTGTTTGCCAAATGGACATAGTTTGTGTAGGATGCATGTCTGTTGCGTTTGTACATGGTGTATCCATCCAGATGTAGATATGCAGGAACAGCCTGACAGGTGTGTTTCAGTGAGACACAAAACATCAGCCAATAAAAGTTCATGGTGGCATTTTAAATCCTCCACATGACACTCCAGTCCCTCTGTGTTATGATGAATGATTTTAAGAGCTGAACTCATTTTTGGATCCTGTACAATGTGAAGGATGGGTTGGACATTGTAAAAATCTGCTTTTGGCATGTTCTCCAAGGAGGCGCTTATTTCTGGATCACAGAAAATTTTCTTTTCATCAAAGTCAGTAATGTGAAGTCCACCGAGTGATGTTGTTCTGCTGAGTGCAACATATGCCATGCCCGGTTCGAATATGTGCTTCAGAGATACGACAGCACAATTTGTGGTCATTCCTTGGACTTTATGGATGGTGCATGCAAAAGCAAGTTTCATGGGAAATTGTCTTCGCACTGTTCCTTTTTTTTTTAGTGATTCCTCCGACCTCTCAATATAGACAATATTGTGATCTCCATCAGGTGCTTTGTTGCGATGTTTCTGTCCAGCAGTCACATTATCTAGATGAAGACCAATTAATTGAACAACAAGACATTATCTAGATGAAGACCAATTAATTGAACAACAAGAACACCACCTTGAGTTTGAGCTGTTATTTTTGCCACCTGGCCAAAAGTACCATTAACTAGCCCATCATCTACATCAATATTTCTAGTAAGCATCACTCGTGCACCAATAGCAAGCTGCAGTGTGTCAATAAGGTCACGTTTGTCTCCTTTAAATGGTGTAGCTTGCCTTTTCATTTCACCTGTTCGTGGATCTTTTTTGTAATCATGCGCATCAATGTTAATGACATCTGAAAAGCGTGAGGATATGGCTTCAGTGTTGTGATTGTCTACCTCTTTATTGGTTGCATAGACGTGTAATGCATCAATAGGACACTCTTCAGGGGAGGATCTTATGACAGCTTCTAACATGCACTTGTCTGCATCAGTCACTTTTGCATGCTTCTGTTTCACTCTTATACGGTTGAGCAGCTCAGCATATGCAAGATCATCTCTCTGCCTCATGATCTGTGTCAGTGTTACCATTTGAAAATTATCTTTCCAGAAGTCCAGCACATGGTCCTCATACACACAGAGTGGTTTTGCTCTTCCTAGTGGTGGCAGCTGAAAAAAATCACCAACAGCGAGTATGGACAATCCACCAAAAGGTTTCTGGTTTCCTTTAATCTGTTGCAGTCTCCAGTTCACATATGCAAACAACTGTTTTGACACCATTGAGATTTCATCAATAATTAAAATGTGTGCATTAGAAAGGTCTGCCCTCATTTCATCCAAGCTGTTTCCCAGGCCTTGGTATGGAGGCTTCAAGCTTCTTGGGAGCTTCAAAAGACAGTGCAGTGTTTTACCTAAAATATTAAAGGCTGCAGTGCTTGTGAATGCAGTTAAAAGAACAGTAGGCTGTGAAATGTCAGTATGCTCTCGCATGCATGGAAGCCTACGCAGGATTTTGGATGCTTCTGCATAAATAGTTTTAATAACATGTGATTTACCAACTCCGGCTCCTCCATTCAAAAAATACAGAAACGGTTGTGGGCTTTCACCAGAAACACATCTTTTGCACCAGTCTCGCACAGCATAAAATATGGAAGCTTGTGTTTGATTCAAGCTCTGATACATTTTGCGAATCTGTGCATGATTTAGCTGGGCAGCTTCCATGAGTGGCATAGCTGTGTTACTGACAGAGGTAGATGCTGTGTATTCAGGAATGTCTTCTTGCTCATTCACTTCATTAGGATCAGTGGGTTCGCGTTCCATAAAGCTTTCCAATCTGATCAGTTCGTTTGCCGGTGCCAGTGTAGTCCATGCATCTTCAACTGGACCATTCTTTTCAAAATCTTCAATTGCCTGTTCTATAGCCTCATTGTGTTTTTCATATTTGTCACGGTTTGTATTTACAATGTTGAACACACGCTGTAGTTCATCAGTGCCTGGTAGTTTTACTGAAGCAAATGCATAAAATGATTCATATGTCGGGAATCTTGTGGACTTAAGCTGTTCATCTCTGCGATATGGTAGGTAAAGCTTTAGAAAAGTTCCATAGAATTTTTCTGGGTTTTTCTGCTGTGAAAAACGAGCAAATCTAATAACAGCAGGCTTTCCCCTTGTTCTTTTCTGTATGTGTCCCATGTTTTGTTGGAGTGGCAAAACATGTTTACCCTTTTTCTGACTTCCATAAACAATGCGATATTCACTTGCAAATTCAGCCATGCACATGTTCTCAAATTCAGGTCTGTTTGGCCTGGCCTTGTACTTGTCTGGCAATCCTGTCATCCATACATTCTCTACGTCATCATCCATAGTCTGTAAGTACTTAATTGGTAAACTCATCTTTACAGCATTGTCATCAGTAGGTATAAAAATGACAGCACGTGATGATGATTTCAATTTCAGACTGCATGTGCGAGCGACTGCCTCTTGAGCGCTGACCTCTCTGTTTTTTGAATAGGCATTCATGACCTGCTTCATGCACTCACGGTCTGACAGGTTATCATGGCTTGAGTCTTTTATCACTCTCTTCAGGTAATCACTCATCTCATGTTCAGCTTTTGAAATATATGAGAGCATGTACATGATACAGCTGTAGGGGTTTAGAATGAACTGTATGTCCATGTTTGCATTCCAAGCTCTTAATAACATTGGATTGTAGCCATTAACCCAGCAGTCCTGTGGTCGTCTCTCCATAACTATCAAACTTGATGTAGACATAGCCTCAATATGTTTCTCATACTCTCCATAAGTCATGTTTACTTGATTAAGTAACTGTGTAATGGTTTCAAAATTCTGATTTGAGTCGTTCAGTAGATCCCACACCTTCTGAAGCTGTTCTTTTGCAACACTGGCATAATCTCTTTCCTCTGATTGATTCTCTTCATCATACTGATCTACAGGAGGAGGTCTGGGGCGGGTTATCGTGGTTCTGTTAATGGGTGGTTTAGGAAATCCAAATCTACAGTGCTTCTTGTTCTTTCTACAGGATTTGGAGTGATTACGACTGTGCATCTGCACTTCACTTACAATTCTGTGCAGTTCTGGGTCTTTCTTTGGATCTGGTAATTTGCATGAGATGTATTTATCAATGAAATCACAAACATCCTGATCTTGGTCTTTTTCAAACTCTGGAGCATCTTTCACCCAAAATAAACAATGAATGTGTGGAGAGCCACGTAACTGGAATTCTACTCTGTAAAAAAAGTCAATTACCTCACCGATAGGCCGAGCAGGTGACATGATCAAATCTCTCATTAGGGCTTCGACGCGTTTTTCAAACATGCGCATGGCTGTGACTGGGTTGCTTCTCAAGATTTCACATTTTTCAGACCAGTCTAATTCAGCAAAGTTCACAGTCTCACCTTGTTGTGCTTTAATAGCATTTATCACTTCAGGCCATCTCATCTCAGCAGCACTAAATGTACAAAAAAACGTGGGAGTGCCCAGCTGTCTTAGCATAGCAAACAAGTCACGCAAAGTTTTCTCCCAGTATGCTGGAGTACCTCTTAATGGTTGCATGAAACGTGTTGCCTCCTTATTATTCACAAGCTTTTCTAACTCCTGTTTGTCCTGCAGCAGTGAACAGTTTATTCTGCGTCCATCACGGGTCATGGGTTTTGCTTTCCTCAGTTGGATAGACATACTAGATGTGGCCATGTGCATTTCAGTTACAAACTGTGCAAAGAAGATGTAGCTTGTGTCTCTTGCACAACGATTGTCAATAGAGAATAGCCTTGTGTTAAAGTACCTGCTGGGGGAAATATGTTTTGCTCTGCTGGGCTCATCAAAAGTATTTTGGCCATCAGGGAATTGGACAGGGAATGCAAGAGATTCCAAATTAGGAATTTTAAAAATGCTTACAGGACTGTTTTTCGCTGCTGGGGCAATGCAGAATATCCCATCATCATAAGACAACAGCTGCTGACCAAGATCTGGGGGCTGAAGACATGTATCTAAAGCAAGGCCTCTTGATTGCTCTTCTGCAGTTGTTTTCTCAGGGTCATCGCCTGAATCATTGTGTTCATTCACATTGCTCTGTTCTTCAGTGTTCTCATTTTGGCTGCTGCTCTCAATATCCATTTCCTCGGAAGCACTGATATCATTTGTAGACTGCTCATGCTCATTGAACATTTCTTCTTCTGAGAGTCCTGCATTAATGAAGATATCTTTATATTCTGAATGGATTTCTTTTAGTTTTCTTAAAGCAGACAAAACCTTATGCATGTTCAAAGTCTGAAACTGATAGTGACCTTGGTAGCATAGGCGTCTTTTCAATTTCACTGTAAGCAGCTGTGATTCACTTCTGGGTCTGGGTAAACAATTTACTGTTGTTTCTACTTCAGATGCAACAGAAATTACAGCTCCCTTAATAGCTTTCTGTTGGCCTTTAGGAAGTGTTACAATTTTAGCAAAAGGAATGTACTTCGCAATAACATGTCTTTCTAGAATATTCAAATCACACAGTTCTGGAGGAATGGGAGTGAACTGAAGCATATTAGCAGCAGCAATATCTGGCATTAGACCTCTCAAAAGTGTCGTATGGCAGCAGTGACAGATCCACTCGGTTTTCATGTCTTCCAAGGCACACTGATCAGGGCAGTCAGAGCAGATGTGAACATAGTTTCCAGTCAAGCAAAGTGAAGCAACTGTTGGATTTTTTTTATAATTACGCACTTCACATATACGTACTTGATTTGAGAACAGCGCTCTGGCACAGCATGTGCAGACATAAGTTGGCTCCTGTTTTATAACATCTCTGAAAATATTTAAGGCTCTTAACATGCCTGGATCTTGTACTATGTCAGACTGTCTATTTTGTGAAGTTTCTCTCTGGTGGCGCATCAGGTACAATTTTTTGTATTTGCACTTTATGTCTTGTGCACAGTGTACTTTGTGAAGAACCTTAAATGTTGATATTTTGCTTTTAGATTTGAATAAATAATATTCTTTTTGACGAGCCCTAAAATGAGCATCACAGTGATAATGCAGTTTAAAATTTTCTTTCCTTTTTTTATAGAAGTTAGGATCATTTTTGCATCGGTTTGTATAATGATCCTTTTTCCTCTGCCTATAAATTGGATCTTTTAAATATCTATCAACAAGATTTTGCTTATGCTGTTTCTTATATTTAACATTGTTCCAGTAATTTCGAATTATGTAGGTTTTTTTGTCTTTCCCTAAATTGTTCATCATTCTTGTAATTCTGAATGATATAATTCTTATGTCTCTCCCTGAATTGTGCATCATTCTTGTAATTCTGAATGATATAATTCTTTTGTCTCTCCCTGAATTGTTCCTGATTCCTGTAATTCTGATTTATATAGTTTTTTTTGTCTCTCCCTAAATTGTTCATTATTCCTGTAATTTAAGGTTATCCCTCTGTATTGTTTATTATTTATGTATTTATTAACTGCATAAGACTTTTTTCTCTCTCTGTATTCATTCATATTTTTATAGTTGTTTTTCATTGTTTGTTTGTGTTCTTCTCTATAAGCATTATTATTCCAGTAGTTTTTCTTCATGGCTTGTTTATGTCTTTGTCTGTATTCAGTAGTTGTTTTATAATCATAGACTTTACGTACAGCCTGTTTTTTGTCATAAACACCTTGCCTCTGAACCATTTCTTTTTGCCATTTTTTATGGTAAGACCTTCGCTTTCGAGTCTTGTTCAGTTTTTCTGTCTGCTTAATTGCCTCTTGTAAATGCTGCTGATTTAGAGCTGACGATGCCAATTGGTCCTGTGACTGTACACTATGAGAAATTTCAGTCAATGGTACATTTTTATAATTGTCTTGATTCTGAGTGGTGGTACTTAGAACTTCCATTTTATCTTGATAAGTTAAATGGGCTTGTTCATCAGTTGATGTGGCTCTGTTAACGGCAGTCTCAGATAGTTCTTGAACTGGATCTTGGACTTGAACATACTGTTGTGGGACATCAGCAGACGAGCATTGTTCATCACTTGACAGAGCTTTGTTCTCAAGTGAGACGGATGGTTGCACATCATATTTAAGGTCACAGCAGTTCAGGGAGACTTCAGTTAAGTGGGCTTGTTCATCAGTTGATGTGGCTTCGCTAACAGCAGTCTCAGATAGTTGTCGAACTAGATCTTGGACTTGAACATGTTGTAGGACATCAGTAGACGTGCATTGTTCATTATTTGACAGAGATTTGTTCTCAAACGAGACGGATGGTTGCATTTCATGTTCAAGATCACAACAGTTCTGGGAGACTTCAGTATGTACACAGCGTTCAGGCAACATGCTAATGAATGATACAGGCAGCAGCTCAAACTCTTCCTGGTCTCTCAAATCGAAACACCCTTGATATAATATCAAAAGCCTATCTACCAGGTCCTGCAACTGATGAAATGTCAAAAATACAGCCGTACCTGCGCCTTCATCAACAGGCATTCCATATATTGATCTGCTGTGAGAATCAAAATAACCAAACCTCCCTGATCGATCTCTGAATACAGCGATACATGAGCCTCCACACAACAGCAAAGCATCACTCACATCAGCTCTGAGACATTGCAAAGTGTTCTCAAGATTTGCATAGTTGCCTAGTGCAGGTGTATCTCTCAGAAATCCAAACCTCTGGGGATGTTTCAGGACATTGTAACAGCGAGAGTTTGTCTCAATTGTCTTCGGTAGCTCATCAAAATTTAAAAAATTACCCACAAATTTTCCTTTTTTTTGCAGAGCTCGTTTGACACTAGTGTAAACTGCATCGCCTTTCTGTAAAATGCCATCTAAATCGAAACTCTGTAGCTCATTTCGTTCATTATGGACTGCTAGGAACATCAAGGAATTACAAGTACACTGACGGCCTCTGGAGTACACACTGTACCTCGCATCAGACTGACAGTGAGACGCTTTTACAGACAGCACGTATGGGTTTTCGTCACTCATACCTGATACAGAGTTTGTACTGTTACTGGTGCCCAATGACGATTGTAGCTTTCTGCGCTGTTTCTGTGATTCACTCCTTTTTCCTTTTCTTGGCATGGCGACGTTTCAACACTGGGTAGTAAATGTAATAAATAAGATCAATGTATTTAATCACAGATTATTGAAAATATACTGGTAAGTGGAACTCAAAGGTAATATATCTTATCAGTTATGTTGAAAAGTTGTAATCGTTAAATCAATGGCTCTTGAAGAATGTAAAACAGAAGTAAATTTAATTTTTTTTTTTTTTTTACTATTTCTAAAAATGCAGATTAGTTTTCTTACCTGTGGTTTGAGATTATGATTGCTCAAATTGTGATATGGGTGTAAATCTTTGTGGTATTGAGTATGTAATCAAGAGTGTATCAAATTGTATCAAGAATTACGGATGATCATAGATCAAAATCATGGGATTTGGCCTTTTTTTAAAGATGCGTTTGCAAGCACAGCTTAGGAGCATAAGGGGTTAGTAGCAGATCTGAATTGGCATCTTGCAGTTTATAGTGCGAGCAAGCAAAGCAGCAAGCAGTGCAGCAGCATTTGATGTGCAGGCCAGTTATCAGTTTGGAGGAGAAAGGATGGAAGAAGCATTTGTTTAAATGAGTAGGCAAGATAAAGGATTGAACGAAGAATATAAAGGTATGGACAGGACAAGACAGGAAGGTCAAGACAGACACAAAAGAGAGAAAGAGTCAGTTACATTGTTAAATGCAAATTAGCAAGCGTCATTTACATAAATTACTAAAAAATTATTATTAAATTATTAGTAAGAATAATAACAAAGTAGGGATGCACCGACATGAAAATTCTGGCACAGAACCGAAATAACTTTACAATAATTATTATTTTATTAAATAATATAAAATCATTTTGTAAGATTTTTTTGTTTAACTCAATTATTTTAATGATACTCAATTTAAAAAAAAAAAAATATATATATATATATATATATATATATATATTCATATACACACAAGCCAATAAAATATCCACACTTTTAGTGTAACACAAAATTGGACAGAAAATATATTAATATGGAATATCAATATATTATTTTTATTCCGTTCTATGCAACAGAATCAGATTTTTATTTTTGACTAATTATGCAAATAATGTATAGCTCTACAAAGCTATTATTATCAGCGCATGTAAGCAGAGCATAGCAGAAAGCAGATCTTTAATCAAGAGGGTGTCAGAGTTCTGTGTGCCATTTGGACTGTTTATGTTTGTTTTTCCCATTGTGCCCATATTTGGTTCTTCCTGTCCTCATTTTGTCCTGATTAGTTTATTTACTACACCTGTCTGTGTCTTAATCACCACCCTTTATAAGTCTGCTTGTGATTTGAGTTTGCTGTCGGTCCTTGACGTTATTTGGATGTGTGTGGATTATCGTTCTGTTCCTGCCTGTTCCTGCCTGTTCCTGCCTGTTCCTACTAAGAGTTATATTAAATTGTTATTTGTATCGTATCTCGTCTCTCGACTCATCGATCCAGCGCGTTCCGTGACAGAAGGACCGACCTACAGTTTATCCCCGGCGTTTCCCTGCTTTATTTTCCGGTTTTTCCCAGTGTTTGTTTTTGATTTTTCGTTATGGATCCCGCTGTTCAGATCATCATCCTGGAGCAGGGGAACCGCTCTCTCGAGGACCACACCAGAGACTTCGTGCAACTCATTCCACTCACGCACTACCCGGACAGCTGCTTATGCACGTTCTATCGTGTTGGACTTAACACCACCACCAAGGCGCAGCTGTCCGGGGAGGGTCCTCGAGAGAGCATCGCCGATTACATTGAGTGGGTGCTGGCGTCCTGTAGATCGTCATGGACCATTGACTTCGTCAAGGAGGACGTCAGCCCCCCTCCAGACCCAGAACCCAGCCAACCATCACCCCGACACGCGGAGTTTGAGCCCGAGCCCACCGCGGATGACGAGCCAGAGCCACGAGCGACAGAGCAAAGGATCGCCACAGAGCCAGAGCCCAACACGTCCGACCAGGTGCGAGAGCCGGCTACAACTACCGTAACGGTGGAGTGCTGCGTGGAGCAAGAGAGGGCTATGGAGAGCCCTGCCCACTGCACCACCGCTGGGGGTGAGCTTGAACTGAACTCTGGGGACTTGATTGACTTCTTTACTGAAGTTCTGGAAACTAACTCTGGAGATTTAATAGACTTTTCTACGGATATACCTACCTGTCATGATCTACCTGTCGGTATGGAATTCCCACCCACCCCCCCTCTTCTGTCTGTCTGGTCACCGCTGTCCCCTGACAGCCCCTCTGCTCACCCTCAGCCCACCACCTGTGCAGTGGGTGCGCCGCGGGTCTGCCAGCTTCCATCGGCGTCAGGGCTGGAGGATCCCTCATCTCCGCCTCCAGCCTCAGAGTCCAGAACTCCGCCTCGGCCCTCCGACCCTGCGGCTCCACCACGGCTCTCAGCGCCCTCATCTCCATCGTCGCCCATCGGTCCACCAGCTCCACCGGGCTCCCTCGTCTTTCCGGCTCCGCCCTGGTCGGTCGTCGGCCCTTCATCACCTCAGGACTCTATTCCTCTGGCTGCGCCTCGTCACTCCGTCCCCCCGGCTCTGTGGACCTCCTCCCTCCCTCTGGCACAGCCTCCATCCTCTGTCGCTCCGGCTCCGCCGCGGACCTCCGGATCTCCGCCTACGCCTCGGTCGCCAGAGCCTAGGGCTCCGCCTTGGCCCTCCGGATCCTCGGTGTCGCCCTGGATCTTCGGCTCTCCGTCTCCGCCTCGGGCTCCTCCGCCAGCTCCTCCGCCAGCTCCTCCGCCAGCGGCTCCGCCTCCGTCGGTCGCCCCCCTGGAGTCGTCAGCCTTTTCTCCACCATGGCTCCTCCCTCCGTCGGCTCCACCGTGGGTCGTCATGATGGCTGTGGTCTGGGTCTCGCATGGCTCCTCCTGCTCCGGGTCCCTCCTGAGTTCTCCCTGGCTCCTCCCTCCGTCGTCACCACCCTGGACTTTGTTTATTGTCCTCCTCCCGGAAGACCGTCCGCCCCCAGAGCCTCCTCCCACAATGACTTTATTATTTCCACTCCCTTTCCACGCCGCGAGGTCGCGCCTTCCGGGAGGGGGGAGTAATGTCAGAGTTCTGTGTGCCATTTGGACTGTTTATGTTTGTTTTTCCCATTGTGCCCATATTTGGTTCTTCCTGTCCTCATTTTGTCCTGATTAGTTTATTTACTACACCTGTCTGTGTCTTAATCACCACCCTTTATAAGTCTGCTTGTGTTTTGAGTTTGCTGTCGGTCCTTGACGTTATTTGGATGTGTGTGGATTATCGTTCTGTTCCTGCCTGTTCCTGCCTGTTCCTACTAAGAGTTATATTAAATTGTTATTTGTATCGTATCTCGTCTCTCGACTCATCGATCCAGCACGTTCCGTGACAGAGGGTAGCGTCATTTTACCAATGTTGCCCAGTACAGCTATATTACATCATGTTACAACACAGTAGCGCAACTGCAAACAGGAACAAATATACAAAGAAATTTCTTGTCTGCATGTTATTTGAGCGGACTTTGCTTTTCCGTTGAGCATGAGCAATACATGAGCAGAATGCACATTAATTCGGTGCATCCCTAAACAATAGTATCAACAGTATGTTAATATTAAAATCAGTTGAACTAAAATTGTGTGTAAGAGGGTTACTTACACAACTGAAGGTAAAATCAGATAAATGTGACAATTTGTCTTACATTAACAAGACAACAACAACAACAACAACAACACTATTTCATCTAGGGAGAAGACATTTTAAAAAATTTCATGTTGTAATAGTGTATTTTTTTTTAAACTAATGGAACCTTAATAAAGAAAAATGCAGAGAGACTACTAATATTATAAATACATAACTAACGGCTCTGATTAGCATTGTACAGCAAGTTTAATCCTGTAAGGCCCACTGTTGTAATATTACAACATTTTTAAGGCCTCTCCACACTAAGCACAAAAAGTGAAATAATTATTGCACATGATGATGCGCTGGAATAAAACAGCAGATTCCTATGGATGCTTCCACATAGACTGCAAACATTTGCACACTAAAAAAGTGATTTTTTTTTTTTTTTTCTAAACCGGTCCGACAAATCTTTTCAGTTTCGCAAAGCAAAAACACAGGCCAATAAGATTTAAGCATTACATCACGTGGCCACAGCAACTGCTGTTGCACAGAAAGGCTACAGTGGTAGCGCCGTTTCGAAAACCAGTGTAAACAAACACAAAATAAGAGTATTCTGTCATTGTATGTTAGAACAGATGGTTATTCTCACATGTTCTTAATATAATTTCTATTAATTCTCCACTAAATTATGTGATTTGGAAGAGAGCACTGTCCATTTCCTTCCATGTGCACGAGTGTTATACGAGTTATATGAGCATGTTCACTCTCTAGATCTTCCGTATAAAAAAAAAAAAAAAATTAGTGAAACATTTTACAGTTCTACACATGAAATATGAAAGCAAATAAACATATGATGACAATAAAGGATGTTTATGACAATAAGCAGGGTGGCTTCATTAAACATACAGAGAGTGCATGTCTGCCTATTATAGGATCAAAATCAACTACAGATCACAATCAGAAGTTATTACAAGCACTCTATGATGGTTTAAAGCGGGTGTTAAGCAAATACATTAATAATTATATAAATTTTCAAATGTGGCGTGACGCTAATTGTACTTCTGTTTATATTTTTAACATGTTTTCTTGCAAGCATTATAGATAGTCTGTGTTTCTGGTGTACAACCAAACTTATTTATCTTAAGTTAATGTTGTATATGTGTAATGCAGCGGATAATGTGAAATCCATATACAAGATATGAATGGTGCGAGGGCACCATTCGTCAGCAATTCGCCTCGTGTTTTTGCATCGCGCTCAGTGTGGAAAGGCCTTTAGGTTGACTTTTTTTTCTCTCCAAGGCCACATTTAGCCAATTAATGTGTCTTATTGTTCAGCCTTCCAAAGCAATTGGATGCTACATTTTAAAAATAAGTCTATTTACTTGGACATGAAGTTACACAACCTGCAAACTTCCCTTGAAGCACACCATCTTGTATTGCCGGACTGGATAAATCAATTTAGGTAAGTAAAATGCCCAAAATATGTTTTTTTTTAATGATTAGTAATAGATCATGTAGATATTAAGGTATTGTCAAATGCTCTGATCATTTTAGATTTTGAGCTTGTTATGTCAGTGTTGTAATTTGACAACATTGGGTTAAAGGGGTAGCAAAATTTGCCTGTGCACCTTGCACATTACATGGATGAATTGTGCTTCTCACCTGTTCCATGTATAAAAAAAAATAATAAAAAAATAAAAACAGTACTAGTAGAAACATTCTGTTTTTGATCATTCACAAGTTTTAAATGTTGTCTTTGTTTTAAAAAAAATTTTAAGTTTCCTTCAATATTTAATGATTATTCAGTAAGTTGAAGAATAAATTATTTCCTCAAGAATGTTAAAGAATTTGTGTAGCAATATTTGAAACTATCTGTATCTTATTTATGAAATATTTTTAGCTGGCTCTGTTGTTTTTTTTTCTGGGCTTAATTAATTAATAATTAGTGGTTTTTTTTCTATTTCAGAATGCCATCAGCCAGGAAAGACAGTCTCATAATATGTGTATGATATCACTGGTGCCTCCAAAAAAAGGGAACAGTGACTTTGAGATGGACTCTGATACAAGTGATGATTTTTCATGCAAGTGTTTAAAGTTCAAGTGATGTTTTAATTTAGGTTCTGTAAATATAATCTGAGCATATATTTTATAATAAATTGACTCATAAAAATATAACTTACTGTGTCATTATTGTGTTTAAATATTATTTATTGTGTATATTCATATAGGCCACTGATATAAGGTTACAGAAGCATTACACCCTGCAAAGGATCCGTTAGATGTCCTCTACATTTGTTCAGACCGTGAGTAAAACACTGAAATTCTGCTACCTCAAGAGCCCAACGTTGCAATATTACAACATTTCCCTAAAACTCACCAAAATGTATAAACCCATTTCTTTCTGCAATAGAATTTTAAAAAGTGAAATAATTGTTTTTTTCTATATTTGGGTCTTTGAGGTTTAAAGGGATACTTACATAGACACTCAAAGCAGCAATGTCACCACTGAAAAAAAAAAGAAAAGAAAAAAACTAGTGAACAAAAAGAAAGCAAACCATGCAGGAGAGTTACTGCACATTTGTATATGACTGTTAATGTGATGAATATGAATATAAATTACCTTGAAATGAAGGTGCTGATGGCCAGAGTTGGAAGCAGGGAGGAAAACACTGGAAGACTGGAAGAAATAAGTGATCTTGATCAGCTACTCACAATTATTATGCAAACACTAAGTGCTTAAAAAAAAGATAGTATTACAAGCTGTAAATAAACTGATATAGATTATTATTATTATTATTATTATTATTATACATCTATGTGCCAAGCAGTCAATTAAAAAGATCACCTACCACAGAGAATGCAACTGTTATTATTATTATTATTATTATTATTATTATTACTACTAGTTTAACCAGACAAGTCGCTTAAGAACTAATTCTTATTTACAGCAATAGCCTGGCAATGACCTGACAAGCAAAGACTACAGAAAAATTATAAATTAATAATTTATTAATTAAAAAATAGCAAATTAACAGACAAATAAATGGAGAAAAAAGAAAACTGCTTGCATGTAATTCACCAATATACAGTAGGAGTCAAATCCTACACAGGTCTGTATAGACATACGTGTATAGAATAACTTTAAAGTTATTAAACAGAAATCATTATTGCATATTCATAATATTATTAAAATGGAAAACCTATAATAGTCACACGATAACAGATAGATATACGTTTTACATTGATTTATAACATAATGACGAAGACGGCAACAAATTAAAGTGAATGCAAGGGAAAGAAACATAATTTATGTCTCTACGTCATAATTAAATTTTTCTCTGCGAATCAATCTGCTGTTATACAATTTAGCACTGATCTAGTGGAGGTAGGTTTCAAATACTGAGAATATGTCAGACTGTCGATCAAATACTCATACAGCAGGAGCAACGACCTGTTTATATACACACAAGGGAAAAATAGGTCAAATAATACATAGGTATGGATAGACGAACATTTGTTTCACAACCCAAAATAAACACAAAAACGCACTTCATTGATACAGAGAGAGAAAGAGACCGTATAACGTGTCAATTCTTCGAATCTTTTTGTGAAATTAGGTGCATAAGTACCAAATGGTAAATTGTTAGCTTAGCACAGCATCAACACATTACAGTTTATAAGATTATTACTGTTTTTGCTCAAAACTGACTTTAAAACCCTATCGAGTGTTTGAAATAATTTTCGTTTTCGATCTAAAGAGGCTTCTTTTCATACAATAACCTAGAAAATATATTATGCTGTAACTTAGTAATAGCCTTATTTTATATTATTATTATTAAAATATCCGAGATGGCTTAAAAACACAAACTCGTCTCAATCGTGCGTTTATTCTGAAGTCAAAATGTTTCTATCTGCTTTTTAATCACCTGTGGCCTTAGTTGGATGCATTTATTTACTTGATTTCCTGGTATGTCTCCAGTTCTCGGTCTAATGTGGTAATTTTCTGCGCGGGGGCGCCCTCCGGCGTCGAGTATGAGTTAAACACATTCTGACAGAGTTTGGCGCTCCATAATAAGCGATTTGCCTCTTTTTAGGTAAAAATGAGACTATTCGCAAACGAAATGTTAAGTAATCTTATCTGAATTAATCAATATTTCAATATTTCTCTAAATGTGCACATTTTTGAGGCTAAAAGTCCCAGGATTTTCCCCTCAATGTATTGACGCTCATATTTCATATTAAATTGAGATTTTGTTTGTCTTTATCTGTCGCAATAATGAACACTGGGGATATCACAAACAAAACGAACCAATTCAACGGAAGACAGAAATTTTAAACAATTTCCAGCAGTTCCCTCAGGAGACTAACCTTAATTATCGTAATGATCAACGGAAATTCTCATAATTTCAATCACGGTTCACTCATAATCATACATTAATCAAATAAACAAGTTTAAGTACATCCGATTCATTAACGCAGACACATTTTGATAATCTTTAATTTAATTATTCCCTCATAAACCTTTCAGTACTCACCTAAAGCGAAGACCGCCAAACCGGATGAATCCAGAATGATTGACAGGTCATTACAGTGGTCTCATTGGTTTTAATTGATCACGTGCTGAAGAGCTGATAACGGTCATAATTTCCTTAGGTTTAAAATTATAACACTGAGTGTAACTTTACATTAATTTCAAAACATCCATTATTATTATAATTCCAATTCATTCCAGCACAGATGTGGTATTTATGAATTCATATTTATTAGCATCAATAAATGGTTTATTAAAAACGCGTTCATATATAAATCATATAGTGATCATTATAATGTACATATCAATATGTAGATTATAAATAAAATTCATTAAAAAATTAATACATAATTAAAAACATCTTTAAAAAGTTCATTTAAATACAGTATAAAAATAAAATTCATTAAAAATATTAAAATAAAAATTCATTTAAATATGTACATTATATATAAAATTCATTAAAAATGATTTACTTTTAATACATATAAAATTCATTAAAATAAGGTAATTTAAAAACAAATAAAAATAAAATTAATTAAAAACAAGCTCATTTCATAAAATTAATTAAAAATAGGTTTAAACACACTTTATAATAAAGAAAAATCATTAAAAACAATTTCATTGAATACATTATAATACAAATAAATAAATAAATAAATAAATACTGCTAGTGCATCATATGATCTGATGCTCTTCATCCGATCTTCTGCAAAAAAAATAAGATAACAAATTAATTTTATCACATTAACCAAGTAAACATTATGATACACACACAGACACACGCACACGCGCACACACACACACAGACAGGAAAAGGGGGGGGGAAAAAAGAAAATCACTGGCCGCAGGTTACTGTCTTGTCATCATGTGCCTCGGCGATGCCTTCTGATTGGACTCCTGCCAAGTTTAAGATCACTGACCCACTGACCCCCTCTCACTTGACCACTCCACAACTACAAGTCAGCCTATTTTCTGAGGTGAGTCACTTTTTACTGTTCTACAAACCATGTTAAAAAGTTATAACTTAAAAACTAATAAATGAATAATTTCTGAAGTAATTACATTGTAATTACAACAAATGTCAAGAGTATGACGTACGCCCTTAATTTTCTGAGGTAAATCTTTGCTTCACAAGTAATATTTTCAATGACTTCTAATAAATAAATCAATTACATGACTGAAAAATGTATTTCTTGTGAAGAATGAAGTAAAAAAAGAGAAAAATCATGTCAGGGTATGAAGTTAGAAAAGAAAAATCCTGTCAGAAACTGCCCTCTTTCCATTTTCTGACAGGAAAATTGATTTTCTGAGGTAAATCTTTGCTTCACAAGTAATATTTTCAATGACTTCTAATAAATAAATCAATTACATGACTGAAAAATGTATTTCTTGTGAAGAATGAAGTAAAAAAAGAGAAAAATCCTGTCAGAGTATGAAGTTAAAAACAGAGGACTCCTGTCAGAAACTGCCCTCTTTACATTCTGACAGGAAAATTGATTTTCTGAGGTAAATCTTTGCTTCACAAGTAATATTTTCAATGATTTCTAATAAATAAATAAATTACATAACTGAAAAATGTATTTCTTGTGAAGAATGAAGTAAAAAAAGAGAAAAATCCTGTCAGAGTATGAAGTTAAAAACAGAGGACTCCTGTCAGAAACTGCCCTCTTTACATTCTCTGACAGGAAAATGTATTTTCTGAGGTAAATCTTTGCTTCACAAGTAATATTTTCAATGACTTCTAATAAATAAATCAATTACATGACTGAAAAATGTATTTCTTGTGAAGAATGAAGTAAAAAAAGAGAAAAATCCTGTCAGAGTATGAAGTTAAAAACAGAGGACTCCTGTCAGAAACTGCCCTCTTCCCATTCTGACAGGAAAATTGATTTTCTGAGGTAAATCTTCACTTCACAAGTAATATTTTCAATTATCTTCATGTGTACGGTGTGTGCAAATGTTACTATTTTCAAAGTTTTTGAAAATTTAGTTTCTTATGCTAAGAAACTAAAGGCTGCATTTATTTGTTCAAAAATACAGAAAAAAAAGTAATAATATTCTAAAATATATTTATTAAAATAATATTTATATATAATTATATATATATATATATATATATATATAATTCAAAGAAATTAAATTAATACTTTTATTCAGCAAGGATGTGCAAGATTAATAATAAATTTATAGCACTATCACACTTGTACATCTGAAGATTTCTATTCTGGGAAAAAATAAAAATGCTGTTCTCTTTAACCGTTAACCGTTTATTTTTAACTGCAATCAAAGAATCCTGAAAAGTATCACAGGTTCCAAAAAAATCATATATTAAAATAGAATAACCATTACTTTAAACTGTAATAATATTTCAGAATATTACTGTTTTTTCTGTAGTTTTGATCAAATAAATGCAGCCTTGACGAGCATAAGAAACCTCTTTAAAAACATTTAAAATCTGACTTTTTATTTATATTAATTTATTCAGACAGTTTTTTTTACAAGTACCTTTCTTTATTCCACAGAATGGCAACTCCAACTTCTCCACCAGGATTCTTAAGGTGCAAGTGCGTGGGCACCAGGCTCAACAGTAGGGCACTGACCTACACAACGAAAGGGAAAAAATTAGATGTAGATAAAGTGAAAACGGAAATGGTCAGTGCACTAAGTGATGGTACAACAGTGTACCTTAATAAAAAAGAAGGCTTTACCCCTGAATTTGAGGAGGGTGTGAGTTACATCCTGCAGAACTACACCGTCCAACACGTATGGACAAATCTATTTGTTCATCGGGCCGGGAACTCTTAAATTCAAGACTGTGCCACAGGAATTGAGTGAAGAGGCACAGAATGCTGCAAGGGCTGCCCTGTGTCCACCTTCACCAAGTGTGACAGGTGTAGAAGCGGACATCTTTTCGAGAGGAGGCTACCTCAGCCTCCAAGGGCAGATAAAAGAAGTGAGTGAATTTTCCATTTATTTTCTTTCGATCTAATAATTTTTGCAGTGTTAAATTCATTCTTTTAAGAGCCTAACCTTAAGTAACTTACCAGTTTAACAGTGTTCCCTCTTCCATTTCCAGCTCCAAGTTGCCTAGAAAAAATAAATAGAATAAATAATTAATTATAAATAATAATAACAATAATAATAATAATAATAAATTATACTGTTGTATCAAGATTTATGAAACCCAAATAAATATATATATATATAAATAAATAAATATATCATTATTATTATTGTTATGGGGTTTATAGAAATGTACAATTCACAAATAAGTTCTATTAATATGTATGAATTTTATTCAGGTATTCTATTCAAAATGTCAATCACTACCAATTAATTTTGCATGTTAATTTCACACCCCTGACAGATTAAGAAAACCTTTCCCACCTCTGCTGTATTTGAGACATTCATTTGATTATTTTTTCTATTTATTTATATTTTTTTAATTCATAAATTGTCTTTATTCTGTACAAAACACTAAAGTGAGTGTTAAATGTTTCATGAAAATTTGCCTTGTGTATAAAAAGGATCAATGAAAAAATTCTGTTAGAATATTTCAGGGTCTACAGAGCTTAAAAGCACAGAAAGACTTTTTTCCCCTTATTTTGTTCAAACGTTTTTGAAAACATGCATCTATCGTAACACTATAGATTATGGAACACATATTCAATATTAACCCCCAAAAAAACTCCTTATTACTGCTTATTGATAGTACTGTAGTTGCAGTGGGTTATGTTTAGGTGTGGGGATCCAGAATATGGTTGTACAGAATAAAGCATTAATATGTGCTTTATAAGAACTAATAATCAGCCATTATGCTAGTAATATGCATGCTAATAAGCAACTAGTTAATATAGAATGTCTTCCCTAAGCTAAGATTAATTAACCTAAATTAGTAGGTGGGAAAACAAAACAAAACAAAACAAAAACAAAAAAAACATTTCAGGAACATAAATGAGAAATGCTACACTCACTTGAATTTTCCTTTTCCAGATGCGTGGGGTGAGGATGACGCGCACCCATGTTCCCATCCTGGACCTCCACCTGGTGTGTGCTGAAAAAGGTTTTGACATCTCGTTGTGGAGGGATGTGGCACTAACAGACCTATATGTAGGTGACGAGGTAGTCATTACTCACCTTCGTCCCTGCATCCTCAGCAATGGCCGAGGAAAATTTCACTCCTCTGCCTACACCACTGTGAAGGTACATTATGCACAACAAATACATCTGCTATGCCAGAAAACATGCATTTTGGAGCTGTTACTCTTAAGGTCTATTAATAAATATCACATCAACAGCACAGATGTTCTAAATATAAACAATATACTATAAACTATAATCTTGATGCTTCAATCTTTGTTGTAATACAACAGGTCAATAAACAAGAATGTAATACAGTGGCCAAAATTATAAGAACACTAGTATTTTCTCCAGCTAAAAATGGTTTTAAGTCAGTTATTTCTATCTTTTGCTCTATTGTGTCAGTAGGAAATATTAGTTTGCATTTTCAAACATTCATTTTGTTATTAATTGTCATAATCCAGATTTTGTTTGCACAAGCAGTCTAACAACAGCCAATTCACTACACAAAGATTTGATCTCATCATCATCCAGTCTCTCAGGAATGACATGAAGAAACAGAACAAACTCAGACTAAATTCAGAAGAACTGTGGCAACATCTCCAAGATGCTTAAAGAGACCTACCTGCAAAGCTACAGTACTGTTACAGTACTGTCTTTATCAATTAACTTCTATTAACTAAATTAAAATCAACATTTGGTGTGACCATCCTTTGAATTTAAAGCAGCTTTTGCCCTAGGTGCACTTGCACATAGTTTTTTTTCGGGTAGCTTTGTAGGTAGGTCTGCAGGTAGGTCTCTTGAAGCATCTTGGCGACGTTGCCACAGTTCCCCTGGATTTAGTCTGTCTCAGTTTCTTCATGTCATTCCAGATAAACTGGATGATGGTGAGATCAGATGTCTGTGTGGAGCACTGGCTGTTGTCAGACTCCTTGTGCAAACAAAAATCTCTCTGTATTTTTACAATTAAATAACAAAATAAATGTTTGGAAATGTAAACTGGTATTTCCTACTGAAACACTACAGCAAAAGATAGAAATAACTGACTTGAAAGCATTTTTTAGCGGTTGAAAATACTAGTGTTCTAATAATTTTGGCCACCACTGTATCTAGAAAAGCAAATTTATGCTACGTTTACACTAGTGCATTTTCATTTTAAAACGCATAACTTTTGCTACAGTTTAGCCTTTCGTTTACACTATTCTGGCATTTTTAACCTTCGAAAACTGAGACTTTTGAAAACACTGCAGACCCCGTTTTAGTTTGAAAACTCCAGGATTGCGCTTCAGCATAAACGGACCAAATCAGAAATTTTTGAAAGAAAAAATGGCATGGCTGCCCACATTCACTCTGCGTATCCTTGATGACCATGTAAACATGCCCATTTGTTGTATCTCATTTCAGAGGCTCATTTAAGAAAAGTAACTGTTAAATTGCAAAGTAAAAAAAACAAAACAATTACAGTTTTTTTACACCCACAGATAAAGTCAAATTTATTACAGTTACTTATCTTACATAAGACATCCTTGATGATGACCCTTGAATGGTCATGTGACATGCGTTTTCATTTGTGTAGTGTAGACAGAGATCGTTCCTGAAATGCAGTGAAAACACCAATGTAGGCGCAGATCATTTTCATTTTAAAACGCCATTTTAAAACAAAAACGTACTAGTGTAAACATGGCCTTACACAAAAAGAAATATCCTAACAGTCTAGTGTTCCAGTACCGATACACTAATGCTGCATCCCAATTCGCATACTATCCATCCTAAACAGTATTCAGAATTAGAATTAGTGTGTCCCAAACCTGTAATATGTTTATATATATCTATATCTATATCTATATCTATATCTATATCTCTAAAGCAAGTACTTTTGTTCACAAAAAGAGTATATATTTTTAGAGCATAGTATAAGCAGGTGAATTGGGATGCAGCGTGACACTTCCAGTACTGATCTGTTTGTATTTATTTGCTTTTTTTTTTTTGGTAAAACTTACAGATTGCTGAGGGGCAGGTCCAAGACACCGAGACACAAATAATCGGTGTGTCTGAGATCAATGACACATGCCACTTCCTGACCAGCGACTCAGTGGTCTATGTCATTCCCCAGTACATCTTCCATGGCAAAGTGGATGACCTCATCTCCAGGCTGCCGATGAGGCTTACCCTGAAACACATCAACCGCCGTGTTTTACAGATTCAGTCAGTAAAGGAGTAAAATGTAAATAGTTATCTGCGTACATCTCGTTACCCTTTTAGTTTGTGGGTTTTTTTCCTTAAAGTTTTCCTTTTGTTTGTTCTTGTTTAGTTTGTATATAGTTTGTTTTAAACAATGGTAACTGTTTGTTAATAAGAATAAAAATATAATTCTGTGTTTCATGGTAGTTGTCTTCTTTACCATTCATCTCTCATCCATTCTTCATCTAACATCCATATCTTTAGTTGTATCACTTTGAAAATTAACTAATGTATTATAGGTTTGGAAAGACAAGGGGAAAAGTAAATGGTGACAATTTTCATTTTTTTCAGTTTACTACTGAATTGAAAAAATTAAAAATTACAATTTATTTTCCTACTGCTAAAAATTGCAATGCAATATTTAGATAATCTGAAGAGAATGGGTCATTGTTTCATTATTCACACTCATGTTGTTACAAGTTATAAATAAGAAGAAAAAAAAAAAAAACATACAACCCTCAGACTTTGTCCTAGCATCCCCCAAACTGTTCATTTAGTTTCTCTTTGACCCATTAAACATGCAAAATCTCCTAGGTGTCAGAACCCGGAAAGCTAATTCACCTTTGGTTTCTTTGAGATTTTCCCATGTATATCTGCAATATATATTTTTTCAAATTATGTCGAGGTTTTTGACATCATCATTGCACCATTTTATTGTGTTTACCAAGCAGAAGAGTAACATCGTTTTACTTACCTGTGATACGGAGAAGTACAGATGATGACAGAGAATCAGTAAGGCAACCAGATTGTCATCTTGGATCTGAGGTGTAACAACACGGTGGGAATAGAAAAAGAAAAGTTAAAATCTTCCAGTTACACAATTGTGAAAGTAAACAAATAGGGGTGGGCAATATGGCAAAAATATGGCAATCATGATTCACAAATTTATCATGATTTCTTGTCTTGTCGGTTTTACTGAGCAGTACATACAAACTCCCTTTTTTTTTTTTTTTACAAAGATACACCATATATAACACATAATATACACATAAAATCAATAATACTTTATTTTTCAGGTACAGTAGGTGTGTTTAGAAGTAGCATTCAAGAAACTGAATGAATATAAAAATAAAACACTATATAAACTTGTATCACTGTATAGATTGTATACATTGGTTCTTATTAAAGCAACTGTATTAACGTTCTTCAGTCAAGAGCAGTAAGTGATTTTTCTGTTTTGTTTTATTAACATTACTGACAAGCGGCAGCATGTTTAGTACTATAAGTCTTGTCTCTTTAAGAACTGCACATATTTAATATACATGCAAGCATCCTCTCACTTTATCAACCGTGTTTATATGTAAACCTTGTGTGTTTGACAGTATTACCGCAATCAGAGGCAAAAGATAACCAGTAATTAGTCCAGTAATCAGGCGCTGTTTGACAGACTTTTTAGTGTACGCACGCTTCAGCTGTATGCGCACGTTAGAACGGCGCGCGAATGAAAGGTTTAAATGGCAAGGCCATAAAGCACATGCAAATGTTGTACTTTTGTGATTGCGAATAAGTCCAGTGTCCCGTGAGTGTTAAGTCCAGTGTCCCGTGAGTGCAAAGTCCAGTGTCCCGTGAGTGTCCCGAGTTAACATTTGCTTGAGTGCATGTGGCATTGTACAGTATTGAGATGGCGCCAGAACAATGTGCGCTGTAGCACGATACTATGTTTCATCAAAAGCAGAGACATTTTAATCGTCCACGAATAAAATCCTCATATCGCACACCCCTATCACAAATATAATGAAAGACACATTAACAGGCTTAATGTTATATATTATATCAGTGCATTTAATGGGATGCAGTCGACTGTCAATAGCATTTTAAATATGGAGCACTAGCGTTAATGCCTTCACCTGTCACTTAGCATTTCCTAAATGAGGTACAAACATTGTATTTGCTCATTAAAACACAGGCTTAATCACCTCTCGGAAATCCTTTTAGTACTCACCTGAAGAGAAGAGAGACGTCCTGCTGCATGGTAAAACACCCTTATAACTCCAGGTTACCAGCTCCACTCTAGCAGCGCCAAACCAAGGCCACAGGACGGAAGAGAGGGCGGAGCTTATATAGTAACTAGAACTGTATATTAAGTATACACTTAATATTAACGCAAAAATATATTAACCATATTATTAGATATCTATTTATCTATCTATCTATCTATCTATCTATCTCTAATTCTATCTATCTATCTATCTATCTATCTCTAATTCTATCTATCTCTAATTCTATCTATCTATCTATCTCTAATTCTATCTATCTATCTATCTATCTATCTATCTATCTCTGACAGACTGTATTGCCTTCAAAACATTCAAACTTTAACCTTTTAAAACTACTTTAGATTTCAAACTATTTCAGACTGAAAACCATCAAATGTAAAACTTTTTAAAACTTGTAAAACTTTTTAAACTTCATAAACGTTTCAAACTTTTTAAAACTTTCTGTTCTGGCTTTCTCAAGCCAACTTAAAGTTTGTCTCGACAAACTTTTTTATCTAGTTAAGTTGGCTTGAGAAAGCCAACTTACTGATCTACTATTTAAACTTCTTATTAAGTTGGCTTGAGAAAGCCAACTTACTGATATGCTATTTAAACTTCTTATTATTAAGTTGGCTTGAGAAAGCCAACTTACTGATATGCTATTTAAACTTATTATTATTAAGTTGGCTTGAGAAAGCCAACTTACTGATATGCTATTTAAACTTCCAGTTATTATTAAGTTGGCTTGAGAAAGCCAACTTACTGAAATCCGACTTAAACTTATAGTTATTAAGTTGGCTTGAGAAAGCCAACTTACTGAAATCCGACTTAAACTTATAGTTATTATTATTATTATTATTCTTCTGAGACTAAAATTACCAATTCTAACTCCTCCTAGAGCTTTAACTCTACAAACTCCAAACTCAGCCCAGATCTTCAGACTGATCTGGCCGGGGGTGCTATATCTTTTCTAACTGATCAGACTTACGGTTTTCCTAAAAATGACTGTGAAAACTGGGAAAAATCCCATAGACTTACATTGACGGAATGTTCAAATGAGCCAACACTATTCAAATTTCAACTGTCAAAATCCCCAGAATCCTTTGAGCCTCAATCAAACTTCCCTTCTATGTACTGTATTTCTAATCCATTCAA
>VONZ01003282.1:0-24690 GCA_012976165.1 Labeo catla
GGCCAGTGCCTTATCCATTAGGCCACTGGGGCTGACGTGTTGATTTTGCTGTTGTTCCTCAATCTTATTCAGCTGGCCTTTTAAACAGAGAAACATACTAGAGCCTACGAGCACGCTTCCCTTTTTCTTGGGGCTCTGTCACGTATGCAAGTTGAAAAGCCTTAGCAGAGGATGGTTTCGATCCATCGACCTCTGGGTTACGGGCCCAGCACGCTTCCGCTGCGCCACTCTGCTCTCTGTCACCCCAGATGGGACTTGAATCCAAAATCCCTGGCTTAGGAGGCCTGTGCCTTATTTATTGGGCCACTGGGTCTGTCGTGGAGTGTTTTACTTGTCGTTAGTTCTTAATCTTATTCAGCTGGCCTTTTAAAGAGAGGCACAAACACTCACTCAGACTGTTTTGGATGAATGACAGCTATGAGCAGACTAATTGTCCTTAGGTTTTCACAAACAGGCTCTGAACGCTTACCTTTTTCTTGGGGCTTATTTATTGGGCCACTGGGTCTGTCGTGGAGTGTTTTACTTGTAGTTAGTTCTTAACACAGATGGGACACGAATCCACAATCCCTGGCTTAGGATGGGACTCCAACCCAACATACCCGGCTTAGAAGGCCTGTGCCTTATTTATTGGGCCACTGGGTCTGTCGTGGAGTGTTTTACTTGTCGTTAGTTCTTAATCTTATTCAGCTGGCCTTTTAAAGAGAGGCACAAACACTCACTCAGACTGTTTTGGATGAATGACAGCTATGAGCCGACTAATTGTCCTTAGGTTTTCACAAATAGGCTCTGAACGCTTCCCTTTTTCTTGGGGCTCTGTCACGTATGCAAGTTCAAAAGCCTTAGCAGAGTATGGTTTCGATCCATCGACCTCTGGGTTATGGGCCCAGCACGCTTCCGCTGCGCCACTCTGCTCTCTGTCACCCCAGATGGGACTCGAACCCACAATCCCTGGCTTAGGAGGCCAGTGCCTTATCAGGCCACTGGGGCTGACATGTTGATTTTGCTGTTGTTCCTCAATCTTATTCAGCTGGCCTTTTAAACAGAGAAACATACTAGAGCCTACGAGCACGCTTCCCTTTTTCTTGGGGCTCTGTCACGTATGCAAGTTCAAAAGCCTTAGCAGAGGATGGTTTCGATCCATCGACCTCTGGGTTATGGGCCCAGCACGCTTCCGAGAGAAACATACTAGAGGTTACGATCTACAAAATTCTTCCCTTTTTTTTGGGCTCTGTCACGTACGCAAGTTCTACAGCCTTAGCAGAGGATGGTTTCGATCCATCGACCTCTGGGTTATGGGCCCAGCACGCTTCCGCTGCGCCACTCTGCTGTCTGTCACCCCAGATGGGACTCGAATCCAAAATCCCTGGCTTAGGAGGCCTGTGCCTTATTTATTGAGCCACTGGGTCTGTCGTGGAGTGTTTTACTTGTCGTTAGTTCTTAATCTTATTCAGCTGGCATTTCAAAGAGAGACACAAACACTCACTCAGACTGTTTTGGATGAATGACAGCTATGAGCAGACTAATTGTCCTTAGGTTTTCACAAACAGGCTCTGAACGCTTACCTTTTTCTTGGGGCTTATTTATTGGGCCACTGGGTCTGTCGTGGAGTGTTTTACTTGTCGTTAGTTCTTAATCTTATTCAGCTGGCATTTTAAAGAGAGACACAAACACTCACTCAGACTGTTTTGGATGAATGACAGCTATGAGCCGACTAATTGTCCTTAGGTTTTCACAAATAGGCTCTGAACGCTTCCCTTTTTCTTGGGGCTCTGTCACGTATGCAAGTTCAAAAGCCTTAGCAGAGGATGGTTTCGATCCATCGACCTCTGGGTTATGGGCCCAGCACGCTTCCGCTGCGCCACTCTGCTCTCCGTCACCCCAGATGGGACTCGAACCCACAATCCCTGGCTTAGGAGGCCAGTGCCTTATCAGGCCACTGGGGCTGACATGTTGATTTTGCTGTTGTTCCTCAATCTTATTCAGCTGGCCTTTTAAACAGAGAAATATACTAGAGCCTACGAGCACGCTTCCCTTTTTCTTGGGGCTCTGTCACGTATGCAAGTTCAAAAGCCTTAGCAGAGGATGGTTTCGATCCATCGACCTCTGGGTTATGGGCCCAGCACGCTTCCGCTGCGCCACTCTGCTGTCTGTCACCCCAGATGGGACTCGAACCCACAATCCCTGGCTTAGGAGGCCAGTTTCTTATCCATTACGCCACTGCGGCTGACGTGTTGATTTTGCTGTTGTTCCTCAATCTTATTCAGCTGGCCTTTTACACAGAGAAATATACTAGACCCTACGAGCACGCTTCCCTTTTTCTTGGGGCTCTGTCACGTATGCAAGTTCAAAAGCCTTAGCAGAGGATGGTTTCGATCCATCGACCTCTGGGTTATGGGCCCAGCACGCTTCCGCTGCGCCACTCTGCTCTCTGTCACCCCAGATGGGACTTGAATCCAAAATCCCTGGCTTAGGAGGCCTGTGCCTTATTTATTGGGCCACTGGGTCTGTCGTGGAGTGGTTTACTTGTCGTTAGTTCTTAATCTTATTCAGCTGGCCTTTTAAAGAGAGGCACAAACACTCACTCAGACTGTTTTGGATGAATGACAGCTATGAGCAGACTAATTGTCCTTAGGTTTTCACAAACAGGCTCTGAACGCTTACCTTTTTCTTGGGGCTTATTTATTGGGCCACTGGGTCTGTCGTGGAGTGTTTTACTTGTAGTTAGTTCTTAACACAGATGGGACACGAATCCACAATCCCTGGCTTAGGATGGGACTCCAACCCAACATACCCGGCTTAGAAGGCCTGTGCCTTATTTATTGGGCCACTGGGTCTGTCGTGGAGTGTTTTACTTGTCGTTAGTTCTTAATCTTATTCAGCTGGCCTTTTAAAGAGAGGCACAAACACTCACTCAGACTGTTTTGGATGAATGACAGCTATGAGCAGACTAATTGTCCTTAGGTTTTCACAAACAGGCTCTGAACGCTTCCCTTTTTCTTGGGGCTCATTTATTGGGCCACTAGGTCTGTCGTGGAGTGTTTTACTTGTCGTTAGTTCTTAATCTTATTCAGCTGGAATTTTAAAGAGAGACACAAACACTCACTCAGACTGTTTTGGATGAATGACAGCTATGAGCCGACTAATTGTCATTAGGTTTTCACAAATAGGCTCTGAACGCTTCCCTTTTTCTTGGGGCTCTGTCACGTATGCAAGATCAAAAGCCTTAGCAGAGGATGGTTTCGATCCACCGACCTCTGGGTTATGGGCCCAGCACGCTTCCGCTGCACCACTCTGCTGTCTGTCACCCCAGATGGGACTCAAACCCACAATCCCTGGCTTAGGAGGCCAGTGCCTTATCCATTAGGCCACTGGGGCTGACGTGTTGATTTTGCTGTTGTTCCTCAATCTTATTCAGCTGGCCTTTTAAACAGAGAAACATACTAGAGCCTACGAGCACGCTTCCCTTTTTCTTGGGGCTCTGTCACGTATGCAAGTTCAAAAGCCTTAGCAGAGGATGGTTTCGATCCATCGACCTCTGGGTTATGGGCCCAGCACGCTTCCGCTGCGCCACTCTGCTCTCTGTCACCCCAGATGGGACTTGAATCCAAAATCCCTGGCTTAGGAGGCCTGTGCCTTATTTATTGGGCCACTGGGTCTGTCGTGGAGTGTTTTACTTGTCGTTAGTTCTTAATCTTATTCAGCTGGCCTTTTAAAGAGAGGCACAAACACTCACTCAGACTGTTTTGGATGAATGACAGCTATGAGCCGACTAATTGTCCTTAGGTTTTCACAAATAGGCTCTGAACGCTTCCCTTTTTCTTGGGGCTCTGTCACGTATGCAAGTTCAAAAGCCTTAGCAGAGGATGGTTTCGATCCATCGACCTCTGGGTTATGGGCCCAGCACGCTTCCGAGAGAAACATACTAGAGGTTACGATCTACAAAATTCTTCCCTTTTTTTGGGCTCTGTCACGTACGCAAGTTCTACAGCCTTAGCAGAGGATGGTTTCGATCCGTCGACCTCTGGGTTATGGGCCCAGCACGCTTCCGCTGCGCCACTCTGCTGTCTGTCACCCCAGATGGGACTCGAACCCACAATCCCTGGCTTAGGAGGCCAGTGCCTTATCCATTAGGCCACTGGGGCTGACATGTTGATTTTGCTGTTGTTCCTCAATCTTATTCAGCTGGCCTTTTAAACAGGGAAACATACTAGCCCCCACGAGCACGCTTCCCTTTTTCTTGGGGCTGTGTCACGTATGCAAGTTCAAAAGCCTTAGCAGAGGATGGTTTCGATCCATCGACCTCTGGGTTATGGGCCCAGCACGCTTCCGCTGCGCCACTCTGCTGTCTGTCACCCCAGATGGGACTCGAACCCACAATCCCTGGCTTAGGAGGCCAGTGCCTTATCCATTAGGCCACTGGGACTGACGTGTTGATTTTGCTGTTGTTCCTCAATCTTATTCAGCTGGCCTTTTAAACCGAGAAACATACTACACCCTACGAGCACGCTTCCCTTTTTCTTGGGGCTGTGTCACGTATGCAAGTTCAAAAGCCTTAGCAGAGGATGGTTTCGCTCCATCGACCTCTGGGTTATGGGCCCAGCACGCTTCCGCTGCGCCACTCTGCTGTTTGTCACCCCAGATGGGACTCGAATCCAAAATCCCTGGCTTAGGAGGCCTGTGCCTTATTTATTGGGCCACTGGGTCTGTCGTGGAGTGTTTTACTTGTCGTTAGTTCTTAATCTTATTCAGCTGGCCTTTTAAAGAGAGGCACAAACACTCACTCAGACTGTTTTGGATGAATGACAGCTATGAGCAGACTAATTGTCCTTAGTTTTCACAAACAGGCTCTGAACGCTTACCTTTTTCTTGGGGCTTATTTATTGGGCCACTGGGTCTGTCGTGGAGTGTTTTACTTGTCGTTAGTTCTTAATCTTATTCAGCTGGCATTTTAAAGAGAGACACAAACACTCACTCAGACTGTTTTGGATGAATGACAGCTATGAGCCGACTAATTGTCCTTAGGTTTTCACAAATAGGCTCTGAACGCTTCCCTTTTTCTTGGGGCTCTGTCACGTATGCAAGTTCAAAAGCCTTAGCAGAGTATGGTTTCGATCCATCGACCTCTGGGTTATGGGCCCAGCACGCTTCCGCTGCGCCACTCTGCTCTCTGTCACCCCAGATGGGACTCGAACCCACAATCCCTGGCTTAGGAGGCCAGTGCCTTATCAGGCCACTGGGGCTGACATGTTGATTTTGCTGTTGTTCCTCAATCTTATTCAGCTGGCCTTTTAAACAGAGAAATATACTAGAGCCTACGAGCACGCTTCCCTTTTTCTTGGGGCTCTGTCATGTATGCAAGTTCAAAAGCCTTAGCAGAGGATGGTTTCGATCCATCGACCTCTGGGTTATGGGCCCAGCACGCTTCCGCTGCGCCACTCTGCTGTCTGTCACCCCAGATGGGACTCGAACCCACAATCCCTGGCTTAGGAGGCCAGTGCCTTATCCATTAGGCCACTGGGACTGACGTGTTGATTTTGCTGTTGTTCCTCAATCTTATTCAGCTGGCCTTTTAAACAGAGAACCATACTAGAGCCTACGAGCACGCTTCCCTTTTTCTTGGGGCTCTGTCACGTATGCAAGTTCAAAAGCCTTAGCAGAGGATGGTTTCGATCCATCGACCTCTGGGTTATGGGCCCAGCACGCTTCCGAGAGAAACATACTAGAGGTTACGATCTACAAAATTCTTCCCTTTTTTTTGGGCTCTGTCACGTACGCAAGTTCTACAGCCTTAGCAGAGGATGGTTTCGATCCATCGACCTCTGGGTTATGGGCCCAGCACGCTTCCGCTGCGCCACTCTGCTGTCTGTCACCCCAGATGGGACTCGAATCCACAATCCCTGGCTTAGGAGGCCTGTGCCTTATTTATTGGGCCACTGGGTCTGTCGTGGAGTGTTTTACTTGTCGTTAGTTCTTAATCTTATTCAGCTGGCCTTTTAAAGAGAGGCACAAACACTCACTCAGACTGTTTTGGATGAATGACAGCTATGAGCCGACTAATTGTCCTTAGTTTTCACAAACAGGCTCTGAGCGCTTACCTTTTTCTTGGGGCTTATTTATTGGGCCACTGGGTCTGTCGTGGAGTGTTTTGCCCAATGCGTTGGTTGTAATCTTATTCAGCTGGCATTTTTAAAGAGAGACACAGAAGCCTCACTCCAGACTGTTTTGGATGAATGACAGCTATGGGCCGACTAATTGTCCTTAGGTTTTCACAAATAGGCTCTGACGCTTCCCTTTTCTTGGGGCTCTGTATCGCGTGTACTGGATTCAAAAGCCTTAGCAGAGGATGGTTTGATCCACCGCCGACCTCTGGGTTATGGGCCCAGCTGCGCTTCCTTCATACTCTGCTATCTGTCACCCCAGATGGGACTCCAGACCCACAATCCTGGCTTAGGGAGGCCAATTACCCCTTTATCCATTAGGCCTCTGGGACTGGCGATGTTCCAATTTTGCTGTTGTTCCCTCCAATCTCTTATTCAAGCTGTTTAAACCGAGAAACATACCTCTGAGCCTTCCCTTTTCTTGGGGCTGTGTCGCATTATGCAAGTTCAAAAGCCTTAGCAGAGGATGGTTTGATCCATGCGACCTCCTAGGTTATGGGCCTTGCCTTCATGCGCCACTCTGCTGTTTGTCACCCCAGATGGGACTCGAATCAAAATCCTGGCTTAGGGAGGCCTGTGCCTTATTTATTGGGCCACTGGGTCTGCCAATAGATGGAGTGTTTTGCTTGTCGTTGGTTCTTAATCTTATTCAGCTGGCCTTTTTTAAAGGGAGGGCACAAACACTCCTCAGACTGTTTGGATGAATGACAGCTATGAGCAGACTAATTGTCCTTAGTTTTTCACAAACAGGCTCTGAACGCTTACACCTTTTTCTTGGGGCTTATTTATTGGGCCACTGGGTCTGTCGTGGAGTGTTTTACTTGTCGTTAGTTCTTAATCTTATTCAGCTGGCCTTTTAAAGAGAGGCACAAACACTCACTCAGACTGTTTTGGATGAATGACAGCTATGAGCCGACTAATTGTCCTTAGGTTTTCACAAATAGGCTCTGAACGCTTCCCTTTTTCTTGGGGCTCTGTCACGTATGCAAGTTCAAAAGCCTTAGCAGTGGATGGTTTCGATCCATCGACCTCTGGGTTATGGGCCCAGCACGCTTCCGCTGCGCCACTCTGCTGTTTGTCACCCCAGATGGGACTCGAACCCACAATCCCTGGCTTAGGAGGCCAGTGCCTTATCAGGCCACTGGGGCTGACGTGTTGATTTTGCTGTTGTTCCTCAATCTTATTCAGCTGGCCTTTTAAACAGAGAAACATACTAGAGCCTACGAGCACGCTTCCCTTTTTCTTGGGTCTCTGTCACGTATGCAAGTTCAAAAGCCTTAGCAGAGGATGGTTTCGATCCATCGACCTCTGGGTTATGGGCCCAGCACGCTTCCGCTGCGCCACTCTGCTGTCTGTTACCCCAGATGGGACTCGAATCCAAAATCCCTGGCTTAGGAGGCCTGTGCCTTATTTATTGGGCCACTGGGTCTGTCGTGGAGTGTTTTACTTGTCGTTAGTTCTTAATCTTATTCAGCTGGCCTTTTAAAGAGAGGCACAAACACTCACTCAGACTGTTTTGGATGAATGACAGCTATGAGCAGACTAATTGTCCTTAGGTTTTCACAAACAGGCTCTGAACGCTTACCTTTTTCTTGGGGCTTATTTATTGGGCCACTGGGTCTGTCGTGGAGTGTTTTACTTGTCGTTAGTTCTTAATCTTATTCAGCTGGCATTTTAAAGAGAGACACAAACACTCACTCAGACTGTTTTGGATGAATGACAGCTATGAGTCGACTAATTGTCCTTAGGTTTTCACAAATAGGCTCTGAACGCTTCCCTTTTTCTTGGGGCTCTGTCACGTATGCAAGTTCAAAAGCCTTAGCAGAGGATGGTTTCGATCCATCGACCTCTGGGTTATGGGCCCAGCACGCTTCCGCTGCGCCACTCTGCTCTCTGTCACCCCAGATGGGACTCGAACCCACAATCCCTGGCTTAGGAGGCCAGTGCCTTATCAGGCCACTGGGGCTGACATGTTGATTTTGCTGTTGTTCCTCAATCTTATTCAGCTGGCCTTTTAAACAGAGAAATATACTAGAGCCTACGAGCACGCTTCCCTTTTTCTTGGGGCTCTGTCACGTATGCAAGTTCAAAAGCCTTAGCAGAGGATGGTTTCGATCCATCGACCTCTGGGTTATGGGCCCAGCACACTTCCGCTGCGCCACTCTGCTGTCTGTCACCCCAGATGGGACTCGAACCCACAATCCCTGGCTTAGGAAGCCAGTTTCTTATCCATTACGCCACTGCGGCTGACGTGTTGATTTTGCTGTTGTTCCTCAATCTTATTCAGCTGGCCTTTTAAACAGAGAAATATACTAGACCCTACGAGCACGCTTCCCTTTTTCTTGGGGCTCTGTCACGTATGCAAGTTCAAAAGCCTTAGGAGAGGATGGTATCGATCCATCGACCTCTGGGTTATGGGCCCAGCACGCTTCCGAGAGAAACATACTAGAGGTTACGAACCACGAAAATTCTTCCCTTTTTTTTGGGCTCTGTCACGTATGCAAGTTCAACAGCCTTAGCAGAGGATGGTTTCGATCCATCGACCTCTGGGTTACGGGCCCAGTACGCTTCCGCTGCGCCACTCTGCTGTCTGTCACCCCAGCTGGGATTCGAACCCACAATCTCTGGCTTAGGAGGCCAGTGCGTTTTCCATTAGGCCACTGGGGCTGACGTGTTCATTTTGCTGTTGTTTCTCAATCTTATTCAGCTGGCCTTTTAAACAGAGAAACATACTAGAGCCTACGAGCACGCTTCCCTTTTTCTTGGGGCTCTGTCACGTATGCAAGTTCAAAAGCCTTAGCAGAGGATGGTTTCGATCCATCGACCTCTGGGTTATGGGCCCAGCACGCTTCCGCTGCGCCACTCTGCTCTCTGTCACCCTAGATGGGACTCGAATCCAAAATCCCTGGCTTAGGAGGCCTGTGCCTTATTTATTGGGCCACTGGGTCTGTCGTGGAGTGTTTTACTTGTCGTTAGTTCTTAATCTTATTCAGCTGGCCTTTTAAAGAGAGGCACAAACACTCACTCAGACTGTTTTGGATGAATGACAGCTATGAGCCGACTAATTGTCCTTAGGTTTTCACAAATAGGCTCTGAACGCTTCCCTTTTTCTTGGGGCTCTGTCACGTATGCAAGTTCAAAAGCCTTAGCAGAGGATGGTTTCGATCCATCGACCTCTGGGTTATGGGCCCAGCACGCTTCCGAGAGAAACATACTAGAGGTTACGATCTACAAAATTCTTCCCTTTTTTTTGGGCTCTGTCACGTACGCAAGTTCTACAGCCTTAGCAGAGGATGGTTTCGATCCGTCGACCTCTGGGTTATGGGCCCAGCACGCTTCCGCTGCGCCACTCTGCTGTCTGTCACCCCAGATGGGACTCGAACCCACAATCCCTGGCTTAGGAGGCCAGTGCCTTTTCCATTAGGCCACTGGGGCTGACATGTTGATTTTGCTGTTGTTCCTCAATCTTATTCAGCTGGCCTTTTAAACCGAGAAACATACTAGACCCTACGAGCACGCTTCCCTTTTTCTTGGGGCTGTGTCACGTATGCAAGTTCAAAAGCCTTAGCAGAGGATGGTTTCGATCCATCGACCTCTGGGTTATGGGCCCAGCACGCTTCCGCTGCGCCACTCTGCTCTCTGTCACCCCAGATGGGACTCGAACCCACAATCCCTGGCTTAGGAGGCCAGTGCCTTATCAGGCCACTGGGGCTGACATGTTGATTTTGCTGTTGTTCCTCAATCTTATTCAGCTGGCCTTTTAAACGGGAGCCATACTGGGAGCCTCTGACACCTTCCCTTTTCTTGGGGTAATCCCATGCAGAGTTCAAAAGCCTTAGCAGAGGATGGTTTTGATCCATGCGATTACCTCTGGGTTATGGGCCCAGCCGCAGCTTCCTTCGCCACTCTGCTGTCACCTCACCCCAGATGGGACTCGAACCCAATCCCACAAGCTTAGGAGGTGGTACTTATCCATTAGGCCACTGGGGCTGACGTATTGATTTGCTGTTGTTTCCTCAATCTTATTCCAGCTGGCCCTTTACCCCAAACGGAAACATACTAGCCCCACGAGCCGCAGCTTCCCTTTTCTTGGGGCTGTGTCGCGTGTGTATACAAGTTCTACAGCCTTAGCAGAGGATGGTTTCGATCCCTCGACCTCTGGGTTATGGGCCCAGCACGCTTCCGCTGCGCCACTCTGCTGTCTGTCACCCCAGATGGGACTCGAACCCACAATCCCTGGCTTAGGAGGCCTGTGCTTTATTTATTGGGCCACTGGGTCTGTCGTGGAGTGTTTTACTTGTCGTTAGTTCTTAATCTTATTCAGCTGGCCTTTTAAAGAGAGAGCTGAAACACTCCTCAGACTGTTTTGGATGGAGCCAACAGCTATGAGCAGACTAATTGTATTAGTTTTTCTAAACAGGGCTCTGAGCTATTACCTTTTTCTTGGGAGAAAAACTATTTGTTAAGGCCACTGGGTCACAATAGAGTGAGTGTTTTTACTTGTAGGTTAGTTCTTAATCTTATTCAGCTGGCATTTTTAAAGAGAGACACAAACACTCCACTCAGACTGTTGCTGGATGAATAACAGCTATAGGCGACTAATTGTCTTAGGTTTTTTCACAAAATAGGCTCTGACGCTTACCACTTTCTTGGGGCTCTATCCGCATTATGCAAGTTCAAAAGCCTTGAGAGGATGGTTTTAGATCCATGACCTCTGGGTTATGGGCCCAGCTACGCTACCGCTCGCCACTCTGCTGTCTCACCCCAGATGGGACTCGAACCCACAATCCCTGGCAGGAGGCCAGTGCCTTATCCGATAGGCCACTGGGACTGGCGGTGTTGATTTTGCTGTTGTTCCTCAATCTTATTCAGCTGGCCTTTTAAACAGGGAAACATACTAGCCCCTACGAGCACGCTTCCCTTTTTCTTGGGGCTGTGTCACGTATGCAAGTTCAAAAGCCTTAGCAGAGGATGGTTTCGATACATCGACCTCTGGGTTATGGGCCCAGCACGCTTCCGCTGCGCCACTCTGCTCTCTGTCACCCCAGATGGGACTCGAATCCAAAATCCCTGGCTTAGGAGGCCTGTGCCTTATTTATTGGGCCACTGGGTCTGTCGTGGAGTGTTTTACTTGTCGTTAGTTCTTAATCTTATTCAGCTGGCCTTTTAAAGAGAGGCACAAACACTCACTCAGACTGTTTTGGATGAATGACAGCTATGAGCAGACTAATTGTCCTTAGGTTTTCACAAACAGGCTCTGAACGCTTACCTTTTTCTTGGGGCTTATTTATTGGGCCACTAGGTCTGTCGTGGAGTGTTTTACTTGTCGTTAGTTCTTAATCTTATTCAGCTGGAATTTTAAAGAGAGACACAAACACTCACTCAGACTGTTTTGGATGAATGACAGCTATGAGCCGACTAATTGTCATTAGGTTTTCACAAATAGGCTCTGAACGCTTCCCTTTTTCTTGGGGCTCTGTCACGTATGCAAGATCAAAAGCCTTAGCAGAGGATGGTTTCGATCCAGCGACCTCTGGGTTATGGGCCCAGCACGCTTCCGCTGCGCCACTCTGCTCTCTGTCACCCCAGATGGGACTCGAACCCACAATCCCTGGCTTAGGAGGCCAGTGCCTTATCAGGCCACTGGGGCTGACATGTTGATTTTGCTGTTGTTCCTCAATCTTATTCAGCTGGCCTTTTAAACAGAGAAATATACTAGAGCCTACGAGCACGCTTCCCTTTTTCTTGGGGCTCTGTCATGTATGCAAGTTCAAAAGCCTTAGCAGAGGATGGTTTCGATCCATCGACCTCTGGGTTATGGGCCCAGTACGCTTCCGCTGCGCCACTCTGCTGTCTGTCACCCCAGCTGGGATTCGAACCCACAATCTCTGGCTTAGGAGGCCAGTGCGTTTTCCATTAGGCCACTGGGGCTGACGTGTTCATTTTGCTGTTGTTTCTCAATCTTATTCAGCTGGCCTTTTAAACAGAGAAACATACTAGAGCCTACGAGCACGCTTCCCTTTTTCTTGGGGCTCTGTCACGTATGCAAGTTCAAAAGCCGTAGCAGAGGATGGTTTCGATCCATCGACCTCTGGGTTATGGGCCCAGCACGCTTCCGCTGCGCCACTCTGCTCTCTGTCACCCCAGATGGGACTTGAATCCAAAATCCCTGGCTTAGGAGGCCTGTGCCTTATTTATTGGGCCACTGGGTCTGTCGTGGAGTGTTTTACTTGTCGTTAGTTCTTAATCTTATTCAGCTGGCCTTTTAAAGAGAGGCACAAACACTCACTCAGACTGTTTTGGATGAATGACAGCTATGAGCAGACTAATTGTCCTTAGGTTTTCACAAACAGGCTCTGAACGCTTACCTTTTTCTTGGGGCTTATTTATTGGGCCACTGGGTCTGTCGTGGAGTGTTTTACTTGTAGTTAGTTCTTAACACAGATGGGACACGAATCCACAATCCCTGGCTTAGGATGGGACTCCAACCCAACATACCCGGCTTAGAAGGCCTGTGCCTTATTTATTGGGCCACTGGGTCTGTCGTGGAGTGTTTTACTTGTCGTTAGTTCTTAATCTTATTCAGCTGGCCTTTTAAAGAGAGGCACAAACACTCACTCAGACTGTTTTGGATGAATGACAGCTATGAGCCGCCTAATTGTCCTTAGGTTTTCACAAATAGGCTCTGAACGCTTCCCTTTTTCTTGGGGCTCTGTCACGTATGCAAGTTCAAAAGCCTTAGCAGAGGATGGTTTCGATCCATCGACCTCTGGGTTATGGGCCCAGCACGCTTCCGCTGCGCCACTCTGCTGTTTGTCACCCCAGATGGGACTCGAACCCACAATCCCTGGCTTAGGAGGCCAGTGCCTTATCAGGCCACTGGGGCTGACGTGTTGATTTTGCTGTTGTTCCTCAATCTTATTCAGCTGGCCTTTTAAACAGAGAAACATACTAGAGCCTACGAGCACGCTTCCCTTTTTCTTGGGGCTCTGTCACGTATGCAAGTTCAAAAGCCTTAGCAGAGGATGGTTTCGATCCATCGACCTCTGGGTTATGGGCCCAGCACGCTTCCGAGAGAAACATACTAGAGGTTACGATCTACAAAATTCTTCCCTTTTTTTTGGGCTCTGTCACGTACGCAAGTTCTACAGCCTTAGCAGAGGATGGTTTCGATCCATCGACCTCTGGGTTATGGGCCCAGCACGCTTCCGCTGCGCCACTCTGCTGTCTGTCACCCCAGATGGGACTCGAATCCAAAATCCCTGGCTTAGGAGGCCTGTGCCTTATTTATTGGGCCACTGGGTCTGTCGTGGAGTGTTTTACTTGTCGTTAGTTCTTAATCTTATTCAGCTGGCATTTCAAAGAGAGACACAAACACTCACTCAGACTGTTTTGGATGAATGACAGCTATGAGCAGACTAATTGTCCTTAGGTTTTCACAAACAGGCTCTGAACGCTTCCCTTTTTCTTGGGGCTTATTTATTGGGCCACTGGGTCTGTCGTGGAGTGTTTTACTTGTCGTTAGTTCTTAAGCTTATTCAGCTGGCATTTTAAAGAGAGACACAAACACTCACTCAGACTGTTTTGGATGAATGACAGCTATGAGCCGACTAATTGTCCTTAGGTTTTCTGGCCAAATAGGCTCTGGAACGCTTCCCCTTTTTCTTTGGGGCTCTTGTCAATGCATGCAAGTTCAAAAGCCTTAGCAAAGGGATGGTTTCATCCATCGAATCTTCTGGTTATGGGCCCGCACGCCTCGCTAAGCCCACTCTGCTGCTCTCTGTCACCCCAGATGGGACCTCGAACCCACAATCCCTGGTTTAGAGGTCAGTGCCCTATCAGGCCACTGGGGCTGACATGTTGATTTTGAGCTGTTGTTCCCTCAATCTTATTCAGCTGGTCTTTAAACAGAGAAATATACTAGAGCCCACGAGCACGCTTCCCTTTTCTTGGGGCTCTGTCAACATGTAAGTTCTAAAAAAGCCTTAGCAGGAGGGATGGTTTCGGACCATCGACCTCTTGGTTATGGCCCAGCACGCCTCGGCCAAGCCACCTGCTGTCTGTCACCCTGTGATGGGACTCGAATCCACAATCCCCTGGCTTAGGAGGCCAGTTTCTATCCATTACCACTGCTGCCGACGGTTGATTTTGCTGTTGTCTCAATCTTATTCAGCTGGCCTCTTTACACAGAGAAATATACTAGACCCTACGAAAGCACGCTTCCTTTCTTGGGGCTCTTGTCAATGCATGCAAGTTCAAAAAGCCTAGCAGAGGATGGTTTCGATCCATCGACCTCTGGGTTATGGGCCCAGCACGCTTCCGCTGCGCCACTCTGCTGTCTGTCACCCCAGATGGGCCTCGAATCCAAAATCCCTGGCTTAGGAGGCCTGTGCCTTATTTATTGGGCCACTGGGTCTGTCGTGGAGTGTTTTACTTGTCGTTAGTTCTTAATCTTATTCAGCTGGCATTTCAAAGAGAGACACAAACACTCACTCAGACTGTTTTGGATGAATGACAGCTATGAGCAGACTAATTGTCCTTAGGTTTTCACAAACAGGCTCTGAACGCTTACCTTTTTCTTGGGGCTTATTTATTGGGCCACTGGGTCTGTCGTGGAGTGTTTTACTTGTAGTTAGTTCTTAACACAGATGGGACACGAATCCACAATCCCTGGCTTAGGATGGGACTCCAACCCAACATACCCGGCTTAGAAGGCCTGTGCCTTATTTATTGGGCCACTGGGTCTGTCGTGGAGTGTTTTACTTGTCGTTAGTTCTTAATCTTATTCAGCTGGCCTTTTAAAGAGAGGCACAAACACTCACTCAGACTGTTTTGGATGAATGACAGCTATGAGCAGACTAATTGTCCTTAGGTTTTCACAAACAGGCTCTGAACGCTTCCCTTTTTCTTGGGGCTCATTTATTGGGCCACTAGGTCTGTCGTGGAGTGTTTTACTTGTCGTTAGTTCTTAATCTTATTCAGCTGGAATTTTAAAGAGAGACACAAACACTCACTCAGACTGTTTTGGATGAATGACAGCTATGAGCCGACTAATTGTCATTAGGTTTTCACAAATAGGCTCTGAACGCTTCCCTTTTTCTTGGGGCTCTGTCACGTATGCAAGATCAAAAGCCTTAGCAGAGGATGGTTTCGATCCACCGACCTCTGGGTTATGGGCCCAGCACGCTTCCGCTGCACCACTCTGCTGTCTGTCACCCCAGATGGGACTCAAACCCACAATCCCTGGCTTAGGAGGCCAGTGCCTTATCCATTAGGCCACTGGGGCTGACGTGTTGATTTTGCTGTTGTTCCTCAATCTTATTCAGCTGGCCTTTTAAACAGAGAAACATACTAGAGCCTACGAGCACGCTTCCCTTTTTCTTGGGGCTCTGTCACGTATGCAAGTTCAAAAGCCTTAGCAGAGGATGGTTTCGATCCATCGACCTCTGGGTTATGGGCCCAGCACGCTTCCGCTGCGCCACTCTGCTCTCTGTCACCCCAGATGGGACTTGAATCCAAAATCCCTGGCTTAGGAGGCCTGTGCCTTATTTATTGGGCCACTGGGTCTGTCGTGGAGTGTTTTACTTGTCGTTAGTTCTTAATCTTATTCAGCTGGCCTTTTAAAGAGAGGCACAAACACTCACTCAGACTGTTTTGGATGAATGCCAGCTATGAGCCGACTAATTGTCCTTAGGTTTTCACAAATAGGCTCTGAACGCTTCCCTTTTTCTTGGGGCTCTGTCACGTATGCAAGTTCAAAAGCCTTAGCAGAGGATGGTTTCGATCCATCGACCTCTGGGTTATGGGCCCAGCACGCTTCCGAGAGAAACATACTAGAGGTTACGATCTACAAAATTCTTCCCTTTTTTTTGGGCTCTGTCACGTACGCAAGTTCTACAGCCTTAGCAGAGGATGGTTTCGATCCGTCGACCTCTGGGTTATGGGCCCAGCACGCTTCCGCTGCGCCACTCTGCTGTCTGTCACCCCAGATGGGACTCGAACCCACAATCCCTGGCTTAGGAGGCCAGTGCCTTATCCATTAGGCCACTGGGGCTGACATGTTGATTTTGCTGTTGTTCCTCAATCTTATTCAGCTGGCCTTTTAAACAGGGAAACATACTAGCCCCCACGAGCACGCTTCCCTTTTTCTTGGGGCTGTGTCACGTATGCAAGTTCAAAAGCCTTAGCAGAGGATGGTTTCGATCCATCGACCTCTGGGTTATGGGCCCAGCACGCTTCCGCTGCGCCACTCTGCTGTCTGTCACCCCAGATGGGACTCGAACCCACAATCCCTGGCTTAGGAGGCCAGTGCCTTATCCATTAGGCCACTGGGACTGACGTGTTGATTTTGCTGTTGTTCCTCAATCTTATTCAGCTGGCCTTTTAAACCGAGAAACATACTACACCCTACGAGCACGCTTCCCTTTTTCTTGGGGCTGTGTCACGTATGCAAGTTCAAAAGCCTTAGCAGAGGATGGTTTCGATCCATCGACCTCTGGGTTATGGGCCCAGCACGCTTCCGCTGCGCCACTCTGCTGTTTGTCACCCCAGATGGGACTCGAATCCAAAATCCCTGGCTTAGGAGGCCTGTGCCTTATTTATTGGGCCACTGGGTCTGTCGTGGAGTGTTTTACTTGTCGTTAGTTCTTAATCTTATTCAGCTGGCCTTTTAAAGAGAGGCACAAACACTCACTCAGACTGTTTTGGATGAATGACAGCTATGAGCAGACTAATTGTCCTTAGTTTTCACAAACAGGCTCTGAACGCTTACCTTTTTCTTGGGGCTTATTTATTGGGCCACTGGGTCTGTCGTGGAGTGTTTTACTTGTCGTTAGTTCTTAATCTTATTCAGCTGGCATTTTAAAGAGAGACACAAACACTCACTCAGACTGTTTTGGATGAATGACAGCTATGAGCCGACTAATTGTCCTTAGGTTTTCACAAATAGGCTCTGAACGCTTCCCTTTTTCTTGGGGCTCTGTCACGTATGCAAGTTCAAAAGCCTTAGCAGAGGATGGTTTCGATCCATCGACCTCTGGGTTATGGGCCCAGCACGCTTCCGCTGCGCCACTCTGCTGTCTGTCACCCCAGATGGGACTCGAACCCACAATCCCTGGCTTAGGAGGCCAGTGCCTTATCAGGCCACTGGGGCTGACATGTTGATTTTGCTGTTGTTCCTCAATCTTATTCAGCTGGCCTTTTAAACAGAGAAATATACTAGAGCCTACGAGCACGCTTCCCTTTTTCTTGGGGCTCTGTCACGTATGCAAGTTCAAAAGCCTTAGCAGAGGATGGTTTCGATCCATCGACCTCTGGGTTATGGGCCCAGCACGCTTCCGCTGCGCCACTCTGCTGTCTGGCACCCCAGATGGGACTCGAACCCACAATCCCTAGCTTAGGAGGCCAGTGCCTTATCAGGCCACTGGGGCTGACGTGTTGATTTTGCTGTTGATCCTCAATCTTATTCAGCTGGCCTTTTAAACAGAGAAACATACTAGAGCCTACGAGCACGCTTCCCTTTTTCTTGGGGCTCTGTCACGTATGCAAGTTCAAAAGCCTTAGCAGAGGATGGTTTCGATCCATCGACCTCTGGGTTATGGGCCCAGCACGCTTCCGAGAGAAACATACTAGAGGTTACGATCTACAAAATTCTTCCCTTTTTTTTGGGCTCTGTCACGTACGCAAGTTCTACAGGCTTAGCAGAGGATGGTTTCGATCCATCGACCTCTGGGTTATGGGCCCAGCACGCTTCCGCTGCGCCACTCTGCTCTCTGTCACCCCAGATGGGACTCGAATCCAAAATCCCTGGCTTAGGAGGCCTGTGCCTTATTTATTGGGCCACTGGGTCTGTCGTGGAGTGTTTTACTTGTCGTTAGTACTTAATCTTATTCAGCTGGCCTTTTAAAGAGAGGCACAAACACTCACTCAGACTGTTTTGGATGAATGACAGCTATGAGAAGACTAATTGTCCTTAGGTTTTCACAAACAGGCTCTGAACGCTTCCTTTTTTCTTGGGGCTCTATCACGTATGCAAGTTCAAAATCCTTAGCAGAGGATGGTTTTGATCCACCGACCTCTGGGTTATGGGCCCAGCACGCTTCCGAGAGAAACATACTAGAGGTTACGAGCTACGAGAATTCTTCCCTTTTTTTTGGGCTCTGTCACGTATGCAAGTTCAACAGCCTTAGCAGAGGATGGTTTCAATCCATCGACCTCTGGGTTATGGGCCCAGCACGCTTCCGCTGCGCCACTCTGCTGTCTGTCACCCCAGATGGGACTCGAACCCACAATCCCTGGCTTAGGAGGCCAGTGCCTTATCCATTAGGCCACTGGGGCTGACATGTTGATTTTGCTGTTGTTCCTCAATCTTATTCAGCTGGCCTTTTAAACAGTGAAACATACTAGACCCCACGAGCACGCTTCCCTTTTTCTTGGGGCTGTGTCACGTATGCAAGTTCAAAAGCCTTAGCAGAGGATGGTTTCGATCCATCGACCTCTGGGTTATGGGCCCAGCACGCTTCCGCTGCGCCACTCTGCTGTCTGTCACCCTAGATGGGACTCGAATCCAAAATCCCTGGCTTAGGAGGCCTGTGCCTTATTTATTGGGCCACTGGGTCTGTCGTGGAGTGTTTTACTTGTCGTTAGTTCTTAATCTTATTCAGCTGGCCTTTTAAAGAGAGGCACAAACACTCACTCAGACTGTTTTGGATGAATGACAGCTATGAGCAGACTAATTGTCCTTAGTTTTCACAAACAGGCTCTGAACGCTTACCTTTTTCTTGGGGCTTATTTATTGGGCCACTGGGTCTGTCGTGGAGTGTTTTACTTGTCGTTAGTTCTTAATCTTATTCAGCTGGCATTTTAAAGAGAGACACAAACACTCACTCAGACTGTTTTGGATGAATGACAGCTATGAGCCGACTAATTGTCCTTAGGTTTTCACAAATAGGCTCTGAACGCTTACCTTTTTCTTGGGGCTCTGTCACGTATGCAAGTTCAAAAGCCTTAGCAGAGGATGGTTTCGATCCATCGACCTCTGGGTTATGGGCCCAGCACGCTACCGCTGCGCCACTCTGCTGTCTGTCACCCCAGATGGGACTCGAACCCACAATCCCTGGCTTAGGAGGCCAGTGCCTTATCCATTAGGCCACTGGGACTGACGTGTTGATTTTGCTGTTGTTCCTCAATCTTATTCAGCTGGCCTTTTAAACAGGGAAACATACTAGCCCCCACGAGCACGCTTCCCTTTTTCTTGGGGCTGTGTCACGTACGCAAGTTCTACAGCCTTAGCAGAGGATGGTTTCGATCCATCGACCTCTGGGTTATGGGCCCAGCACGCTTCCGCTGCGCCACTCTGCTGTCTGTCACCCCAGATGGGACTCGAATCCACAATCCCTGGCTTAGGAGGCCTGTGCCTTATTTATTGGGCCACTGGGTCTGTCGTGGAGTGTTTTACTTGTCGTTAGTTCTTAATCTTATTCAGCTGGCCTTTTAAAGAGAGGCACAAACACTCACTCAGACTGTTTTGGATGAATGACAGCTATGAGCCGACTAATTGTCCTTAGTTTTCACAAACAGGCTCTGAGCGCTTACCTTTTTCTTGGGGCTTATTTATTGGGCCACTGGGGCTGTCGTGGAGTGTTTTACTTGTAGTTAGTTCTTAACACAGATGGGACACGAATCCACAATCCCTGGCTTAGGATGGGACTCCAACCCAACATACCCGGCTTAGAAGGCCTGTGCCTTATTTATTGGGCCACTGGGTCTGTCGTGGAGTGTTTTACTTGTCGTTAGTTCTTAATCTTATTCAGCTGGCCTTTTAAAGAGAGGCACAAACACTCACTCAGACTGTTTTGGATGAATGACAGCTATGAGCCGACTAATTGTCCTTAGGTTTTCACAAATAGGCTCTGAACGCTTCCCTTTTTCTTGGGGCTCTGTCACGTATGCAAGATCAAAAGCCTTAGCAGAGGATGGTTTCGATCCATACGACCTCTGAGTTGCGCCGTTATGCCTTCAGCTGCGCCACTCTGCTATTTGTCTTAGATGGGACTCGAACCCACAATCCCTGAAAGCAGGGGAGGCCAGTGCCTTATCAGGCCACTGGGGCTGACATGTTGATTTTGCTGTTGTTCCTCAATCTTATTCAGCTGGCCTTTTAAACAGAGAAATATACTAGAGCCTACGAGCACGCTTCCCTTTTTCTTGGGGCTCTGTCAAGTATGCAAGTTCAAAAGCCTTAGCAGAGGATGGTTTCGATCCATCGACCTCTGGGTTATGGGCCCAGCACGCTTCCGAGAGAAACATACTAGAGGTTACGATCTACAAAATTCTTCCCTTTTTTTTGGGCTCTGTCACGTACGCAAGTTCTACAGCCTTAGCAGAGGATGGTTTCGATCCATCGACCTCTGGGTTATGGGCCCAGCACGCTTCCGCTGCGCCACTCTGCTGTCTGTCACCCCAGATGGGACTCGAATCCAAAATCCCTGGCTTAGGAGGCCTGTGCCTTATTTATTGGGCCACTGGGTCTGTCGTGGAGTGTTTTACTTGTCGTTAGTTCTTAATCTTATTCAGCTGGCATTTCAAAGAGAGACACAAACACTCACTCAGACTGTTTTGGATGAATGACAGCTATGAGCAGACTAATTGTCCTTAGGTTTTCACAAACAGGCTCTGAACGCTTACCTTTTTCTTGGGGCTTATTTATTGGGCCACTGGGTCTGTCGTGGAGTGTTTTACTTGTCGTTAGTTCTTAATCTTATTCAGCTGGCCTTTTAAAGAGAGGCACAAACACTCACTCAGACTGTTTTGGATGAATGACAGCTATGAGCAGACTAATTGTGCTTAGGTTTTCACAAACAGGCTCTGAACGCTTCCCTTTTTCTTGGGGCTTATTTATTGGGCCACTGGGTCTGTCGTGGAGTGTTTTACTTGTCGTTAGTTCTTAATCTTATTCAGCTGGCATTTTAAAGAGAGACACAAACACTCACTCAGACTGTTTTGGATGAATGACAGCTATGAGCAGACTAATTGTCCTTAGGTTTTCACAAATAGGCTCTGAACGCTTTGCTTTTTCTTGGGGCTCTGTCACGTATGCAAGTTCAAAAGCCTTAGGAGAGGATTGTTTCGATCCATCGACCTCTGGGTTATGGCCCCAGCACGCTTCCGAGAGAAACATATTAGAGGTTACGATCTACGAGAATTCTTCCCTTTTTTTTGGGCTCTGTCACGTACGCAAGTTCAAAAGCCTTAGCAGAGGATGGTTTCAATCCATCGACCTCTGGGTTATGGGCCCAGCACGCTTCCGAGAGAAACATACTAGAGATTACGAACTACGAGAATTCTTCCCTTTTTTTTGGGCTCTGTCACGTATGCAAGTTCAACAGCCTTAGCAGAGGATGGTTTCGATCCATCGACCTCTGGGTTATGGGCCCAGCACGCTTCCGCTGCGCCACTCTGCTGTCTGTCACCCCAGATGGGACTCGAATCCAAAATCCCTGGCTTAGGAGGCCTGTGCCTTATTTATTGGGCCACTGGGTCTGTCGTGGAGTGTTTTACTTGTCGTTAGTTCTTAATCTTATTCAGCTGGCCTTTTAAAGAGAGGCACAAACACTCACTCAGACTGTTTTGGATGAATGACAGCTATGAGCAGACTAATTGTCCTTAGTTTTCACAAACAGGCTCTGAACGCTTACCTTTTTCTTGGGGCTTATTTATTGGGCCACTGGGTCTGTCGTGGAGTGTTTTACTTGTCGTTAGTTCTTAATCTTATTCAGCTGGCATTTTAAAGAGAGACACAAACACTCACTCAGACTGTTTTGGATGAATGACAGCTATGAGCCGACTAATTGTCCTTAGGTTTTCACAAATAGGCTCTGAACGCTTCCCTTTTTCTTGGGGCTCTGTCACGTATGCAAGTTCAAAAGCCTTAGCAGAGGATGGTTTCGATCCATCGACCTCTGGGTTATGGGCCCAGCACGCTTCCGCTGCGCCACTCTGCTCTCCGTCACCCCAGATGGGACTCGAACCCACAATCCCTGGCTTAGGAGGCCAGTGCCTTATCAGGCCACTGGGGCTGACATGTTGATTTTGCTGTTGTTCCTCAATCTTATTCAGCTGGCCTTTTAAACAGAGAAATATACTAGAGCCTACGAGCACGCTTCCCTTTTTCTTGGGGCTCTGTCAGGTATGCAAGTTCAAAAGCCTTAGCAGAGGATGGTTTCGATCCATCGACCTCTGGGTTATGGGCCCAGCACGCTTCCGCTGCGCCACTCTGCTGTCTGTCACCCCAGCTGGGCCTCGAACCCACAATCCCTGGCTTAGGAGGCCAGTGCCTTTTCCATTAGGCCACTGGGGCTGACGTGTTGATTTTGCTGTTGTTGCTCAATCTTATTCAGCTGGCCTTTTAAACAGAGAAACATACTAGAGCCTACGAGCACGCTTCCCTTTTTCTTGGGGCTCTGTCACGTATGCAAGTTCAAAAGCCTTAGCAGAGGATGGTTTCGATCCATCGACCTCTGGGTTATGGGCCCAGCACGCTTCCGCTGCGCCACTCTGCTCTCTGTCACCCCAGATGGGACTTGAATCCAAAATCCCTGGCTTAGGAGGCCTGTGCCTTATTTATTGGGCCACTGGGTCTGTCGTGGAGTGTTTTACTTGTCGTTAGTTCTTAATCTTATTCAGCTGGCCTTTTAAAGAGAGGCACAAACACTCACTCAGACTGTTTTGGATGAATGACAGCTATGAGCAGACTAATTGTCCTTAGTTTTCACAAACAGGCTCTGAACGCTTACCTTTTTCTGGGGCTTATTTATTGGGCCACTGGGTCTGTCGTGGAGTGTTTTACTTGTCGTTAGTTCTTAATCTTATTCAGCTGGCATTTTAAAGAGAGACAAACACTCACTCAGACTGTTTTGGATGAATGACAGCTATGAGCAGACTAATTGTCCTTAGGTTTTCACAAATAGGCTCTGAACGCTTTCCTTTTTCTTGGGGCTCTGTCACGTATGCAAGTTCAAAAGCCTTAGGAAAGGATGGTTTCGATTCATCGACCTCTGGGTTATGGGCCCAGCACGCTTCCGCTGCGCCACTCTGCTCTCTGTCACCCCAGATGGGACTCGAACCCACAATCCCTGGCTTAGGAGGCCAGTGCCTTATCAGGCCACTGGGGCTGACATGTTGATTTTGCTGTTGTTCCTCAATCTTATTCAGCTGGCCTTTTAAACAGAGAAATATACTAGAGCCTACGAGCACGCTTCCCTTTTTCTTGGGGCTCTGTCACGTATGCAAGTTCAAAAGCCTTAGCAGAGGATGGTTTCGATCCATCGACCTCTGGGTTATGGGCCCAGCACACTTCCGCTGCGCCACTCTGCTGTCTGTCACCCCAGATGGGACTCGAACCCACAATCCCTGGCTTAGGAAGCCAGTTTCTTATCCATTACGCCACTGCGGCTGACGTGTTGATTTTGCTGTTGTTCCTCAATCTTATTCAGCTGGCCTTTTAAACAGAGAAATATACTAGACCCTACGAGCACGCTTCCCTTTTTCTTGGGGCTCTGTCACGTATGCAAGTTCAAAAGCCTTAGGAGAGGATGGTATCGATCCATCGACCTCTGGGTTATGGGCCCAGCACGCTTCCGAGAGAAACATACTAGAGGTTACGAACCACGAAAATTCTTCCCTTTTTTTTGGGCTCTGTCACGTATGCAAGTTCAACAGCCTTAGCAGAGGATGGTTTCGATCCATCGACCTCTGGGTTACGGGCCCAGTACGCTTCCGCTGCGCCACTCTGCTGTCTGTCACCCCAGCTGGGATTCGAACCCACAATCTCTGGCTTAGGAGGCCAGTGCGTTTTCCATTAGGCCACTGGGGCTGACGTGTTCATTTTGCTGTTGTTTCTCAATCTTATTCAGCTGGCCTTTTAAACAGAGAAACATACTAGAGCCTACGAGCACGCTTCCCTTTTTCTTGGGGCTCTGTCACGTATGCAAGTTCAAAAGCCTTAGCAGAGGATGGTTTCGATCCATCGACCTCTGGGTTATGGGCCCAGCACGCTTCCGCTGCGCCACTCTGCTCTCTGTCACCCTAGATGGGACTCGAATCCAAAATCCCTGGCTTAGGAGGCCTGTGCCTTATTTATTGGGCCACTGGGTCTGTCGTGGAGTGTTTTACTTGTCGTTAGTTCTTAATCTTATTCAGCTGGCCTTTTAAAGAGAGGCACAAACACTCACTCAGACTGTTTTGGATGAATGACAGCTATGAGCCGCCTAATTGTCCTTAGGTTTTCACAAATAGGCTCTGAACGCTTCCCTTTTTCTTGGGGCTCTGTCACGTATGCAAGTTCAAAAGCCTTAGCAGAGGATGGTTTCGATCCATTGACCTCTGGGTTATGGGCCCAGCACGCTTCCGCTGCGCCACTCTGCTGTCTGTCACCCCAGCTGGGACTCGAACCCACAATCCCTGGCTTAGGAGGCCAGTGCCTTATCCATTAGGCCACTGGGGCTGACGTGTTGATTTTGCTGTTGTTCCTCAA
>VONZ01003283.1:0-24624 GCA_012976165.1 Labeo catla
AAGCAACAAACGTAGGCTGAAATCAACTTTTTAGAGCAGTATTAAGCAAAATATGTAACTGGAATAAACACTTTAATCTCATTGATTACAAACACTCTCTCAAGACAAACAACCATAAAAGTGAAGGAGTAAACAATCAGTCCACCACTTTCTGAAAACAAATTGGGTGTTTGTCATGTCTGATTACCACGATGCATTGCAAAAACATCTTGCAAAGAGATGTGGTCCTTTGGGCATGACACTAAAGTTTACATGTAAATCGATACAGAAAAATGATAACAACAAGAACATGTGTATGTGTCAAAAAGGAAAAGTGCTCGTGGTTTTTTAAAAAAAAACAAATGCGTTCTTTTTTGACAGGTCAAGTTCTTTAAAAAGAGCAACTGGCCATGTTTCTCATTAAGTTTTAGAATAAACACTTGATGTGTCAACATCTTGTTTTCATTTGTATTGTTAACCTCCTCATCTCAAACCACATGTGAACTGTTTTGTGCAGTGAGCAACAGTTGCTTTCTTAAAGGCTGTTGCCTTTAATACAGACTTGTTTTCTGAAAATAAGTCAGTCAATTGCATTACGTTTCATTGCTTCTTTTTCAAGGCGAGCCATGAGAATAAGTATGAATTTTCATTTTTGGGTCCACTGTCTCTTTAAGATTTGGTGGGTTTGCATGTTTACATTAGATCAGGGCTATTTACACTCTAAGATACTTTTAAGAGGGACAGAAATCCAATCTGGTGGTTTCAGACTCGGCCAAGTGTAGCTCCATCTGGCTGTTCGGGCCACATATGCGAAGTTTACTCCTCCTAAACGTATCTATGTCAGCGTATGGCGGTTTCGTGAGCCCCAAACACAATGCGGCACATTACGGTTGTTATATTTTGTACCACAATCATCAAAGTTTTGATGAGACACATCAAGTGCAGCCAGTTTCGCAAGACCTAGGGCAAACTTAACGCGCATGCACAATCAGATCGCAATTTAAAGGACGTGACTAAATGTAAATAGACCCATAAACATGGTCTGGATTCGAACGGCGTTCCTTCTGTAATGTCTAGAAACACAATACATGAAGGTAAGGAATAGATTACTGCAGACCAATGTCCTCAGAGATAAGAAAACGAAGTGGAGTAATGAAAATGACATTCTGAATAATTCCCAAACCAAAACACCGCTGAAGCAAAACCGACTGTGACATTTTCAGTCTTGTGTGGGTTTATATTTGAGCTTTCCTGTCTGGCTTTCAAAAATGTGAAAAACTGGCTTTGAGGTACGTCTGGTTTATGTGACGGAGGTCTGGGTGATGCTCCGCTGGCTGCTGGTGCTTTTGATGACGTAGGTGGAGGAGTTGCTCTTACGGGAATCTTGCTCCGGATCACAGTGGCACTGAGAGGATTTCAGGTAGAGCGTGGAGCAGCAGAGCAGGTTCTGCTTCAGGTCGTGGAAGAGATGCCCAGCAAAAAACATGTAGATCCAGGGGTTACAGCAGCTGTTCAGACTGGCCAGCAACATGGAAATGATGAAGGGCATTGCTGTGGAGAAGAAAACAGATTTAAATGACAAGAGCAGAACATTTCAACTGTGTGGTCTTGTCTTAACCTGTTCAACATTCATTGTCATCACTGTCAATGCTTTCATTATCTTGTGTCTAATGTTACAAAGAAATTACACATTTAAAAACCAAAAGTCAACATTTCTGAAAACATTAAATGATACAAAAAAAAAAAAACATTAGTCATATTACTACATTTCACAAACAATTACAAAGAGCAAGTAACATATGTGACCCTGGACCACAAAACCAGTCTTAAGTAGCACGGGTACATTTGTAGCAATAGCCAAAAACACACTGTATGGGTCAAAATGATCAATTTTTCTTTTATGCCAAAATCATTAGGATATTAAGTGAAGATCATGTTCCATGAAGATATTTAGTAAATTTCCTACCGTAAATCTATCAAAGCTTAATTTTTGATTAGTAATATGCATTGCTAAGGACTTCTTTTGGACAACTTTAAAGGCGATTTTCTCAATATTTTGATTTGTTTGCACCCCCTTAGATTGTTTTGAAATATTTGTACTTGAACAAATATTGTCCTATCCTAACAAACCATACATCAATGGAAAGCTTATTTATTCAACTTTCGGAATTCAATGAAAAAAAATGGACCCTTATGACTAGTTTTGTGGTCCAGAGTCACATATTGAATTAAATGTGACATTCTATAGTAGAAAAAATGCAAACGGTATTTTCTTTTAAAATTTAAAGAAGAAAAAAAGTGTATGAATATGGTTCATTTATATTAAAAATATTTTCTTCATTTGTTTTCTACACAAGTACAAAAGTAAAACTAAAAATGTAATATCTGCATGTGTTTTCAATTCCATAAGAGTGATATTTACTTAAAAACTGATATTTGAGAGATATTTGATATGAATGTTTTTGATAACACTTCACAATAAGGGTCATTAGTTAACATTAGTTAACTTCATTAATTAACATGAACTAATAATGAACAATACTTCTAGCATTTATTAATCTTAGTTAATGCTAATTTCAACATTTACTGATGCATTATTAAAATCACAAGTTGTGTTTGTTAACATTGGTTAGTGCATTGTGAACTAACATTAAAAAACAATGAACGACTGTATTTTTATCAACTAACATGAACAAAGATGAATAAATACTGTAATAAATGAACGGTTCATTGTTCGTTCATGTTAGTTAATGCATTAACCAATGTTAACAAATGACAACTTGTAAACACGTTTTTTTTCAAGATTCCAAATAAAACAAGGAAATACTTTACAATGTGTCAATTAACATAAGTTAATGCATTAACTAACATGAACGAACAATGAACAATACTACACTATTTTTATTCACCTTTGTTAATGTTAGTTAATAAAAATACAGTCGTTCATTGTTTGTTCATGACATTAACCAATGTTAACAAACACAACATGTGATTGTAATAATGCATTAGTAAATGCTGAAATGAACATTAACCAAGATTAATAAATGCTAGAAGTATTGTTCATTCTTAGTTCATGTTAACTAATGTAGTTAACTGATGTTAACTAAAGAACCTTTTTGTTATGATTATTAGAGTACAATTTACAAGAAAATACTATTTCAGTCTTAGTTTAATTTAACATGTTACTTGCTGTTTCTTTGTAATTATATTAGTTTTTTTATTTAAAATTAAAGTTTCTCTGTAATTAAATTAGTTTTTTTTTTTTTTACCAGTTTCTAAGTATAAATTGTTTTAAAGTAAATCCTACACTTTTTTTCTTTTGTATAAGCTAGTGTCCTGTATTTAACCTCACACTGAGCATTTCCTCCTACTGTATCTGATATTATAGTGCAGCTCAAATTCGAATAAACATCTGCAATTCTGAAAGATGAAAACATATTACTGAGCAGACATTACACATTAATTCAACGGTCATTTGTAAATCAAGCGATTTATTTTGGCTACAGTATCTTGATAAGGGTCTGCGCCACTGTGCTGTTTATCTTCAGAAGTCTAGAAATGGAGAAAAAAAAGGAAAAGCTTCATTTAGCTCAGTGTCCTGACATGCTTTATCACTCCCTACAGTCCATGCATACACAATGTGGCATTAAAAATAAATTGGTATGAGAAGCATGACTTGAGACTTCTTTATCATAAAAACAGTGTTGGCGGACCATGGTGTAATCAGTAGAATCTGTCACCAACTTTAAGATCTTTTACAAACAAAACAAATTTAGACAGGATAAACAACACGTAGCCCATAACAATGCTGAAAGATCTGCTAAGCCAGAAAGCAGGAGATGATTGACTGAGGTAAACTCGTTGACTGGGAATCATGGGAAAGATCTTCAGGCATGAATGTTAAAAAAAATGTGGAGTCATAAGATGTATGTATTTTCTGAAAGAGATGAATACTTTTATTCAGCAAGGACACATTAGGTTTATCAAAAGCGACGGTAAAGACATTTATAACATTATGAAGATTTTTATCATAGTTCCCATGAAAATAAAAGCAGCACAGCTGATCATGTGACACTGCAGACTGAAGTAATGGTTGCTTAAAATTCAGCTTTGGCATCACAGAAATAAATTATATTTTGAAAAATACTGAAATGGATGTATTACAGTTCTTTTAAGCTGTAGTACTATTTCACAATATTAATGTTTTCTTATTGTATTTTTGATCAAATTAATGCAGACTTGGTGAGCACAAGACACTCCAAACATTCAGACGGTGATGTACTGTACATGACATCAATGTTCAATGAATAGTGTTTTTTAGTAGTAGTAGTAGTGGTATAAAATTTAAACTAAAACCTCAACTAATATATAAAGTGCATTCCATTTAAATAAAGGGTAGGGAAGTGCCCGAATAGTGAATCTGTATTCAGAAAGGCATGGAAAATGAATAATACATTCTAAGGAGCCACTAAAGGAACATGGTTAGCCGCTTGCTAGGTGGCCTGTTACATTACAATACATACAGTTTAACTTACCACATAAACAGAATGAGAAGAGATGACTGATAGGACAGCGGTGAATGATTTGCAGATCTTATCTTGTAAAATGTTTGGAGAGTACTGTCGCTCCGTAGTATATAGAATATGTGTGATCGCAAATCTTGAAAGTGACAGTAAAAAGGGACATTGCTTATAAAATTCAAAATATCCCTGGCATATTAATGGGATAGTTCACCCGTAAGGCCGTCGTTGATCTTCAGAACACAAATTAAGATATTTTTGAGAAATCTTAGAGCTTTCTGACCCTGCATAGACAGCAACACAACTGACATGTTCAAGGTTCAGAAAGGTAGTAAGGACATTGTTAAAATACTCCATGTGACATCAGTGGTTTAACCTTAATTTTATAAAGCTACTAAAATACTTTTTGTGCAAAAAGAATTGCAAGAACAAAAATTGTGCATTTCTCTGCTTCCTTGACTGACAAGGAAGAGAAGAAATTGTTGAATAAAGTCATTATTTTTGTTTCTCTGTGCACAAAAATTATTCTTGTAGCTTTATAAAATTAAGGTTAAATGTCACACGGACTATTTTAACAATGTCTTTACCACCTTTCTGGGCCTTGAACGTGTCGCGTTGCTGTCTATGTAGGGTCAAAAAACTCTCAGATTTCATCAAAAATATCTTAATTTGTCTTACAGGTCTGGAACGACAGGACGGAGAGTAATTCATGAGAGAATTTTCATTTTTGGGTGAACTATCCCTTTAATAGCGGCTCCCTGATGCCCGCATTTTATATACAGTATAATTACCCATTGATATAATTGTGAGAGAAAGCATTGAAATATATGTTTTCCTCCCATCTCGTATTTATTCTGTTTAGGGGTTCTGTAGTACACGTCATTTCCTTTCCGAACGCGGTATTCAAATTCAGGCACATCCTTATGTAGGTATATCAATAACCAATTTAAAAGCAGTTCTTCCAGACAAAACTGTTTAAATATTTTTTTTATTCCTTTTACAAAAAATGTCTCAGTTATGCCTTGTAACAAACCCAACTAAGATCAAATTTGACAATCCATGTTCAGAAAAAAAACATCTAAATCATGCAACTCAAAACGCATAGAAAACCAAGCCAAAAATCTGAGCACTAGCATGGCTTAAATCAACATTGGAATATTTACATGACTTTGCAATGCATGGCAACTTGGGCAGTCCTTTAAGTACTATTGTTACTGTGCAAAGAGGAAATGAGAACCAGGTGATGGTAATCACAAGTCTCATTATTATTCTGGTGGTGAGTTGCCTGTGTACAGCGATTAAACGCGGCATGCCTATTGCGGTCTAACTTATATGGGCTATTAAAAAAATATCCCCTTGAGAAATTCTTCTTTCTGGATGACCTCACTATGACAAAAGCATGATGCATGAGGGTAAAAAAAGAAGAATCTGATACATGAACCATGAACGCTTTCCACAAAATCTTTCTGAAAGTACAGTGTGGTGCATTTTAAAAAGACCAGACTGTGTCAGGAATAGAGAAACAAACAAGTCGTGCTGGTTGGGCTACATTGGGGGGGAAACGCCAAAGCATCCAAAGGGAGGAATATCTTGAAAATCAATGCTGTTTTTTCCCCCAACTGGAGCAAACAGAAAAAGGTGAGAATCTGAGAATATCCCAAAATATAGTTTCTAAACCACGAAACAACACATTCTTGCATTCACATGCCAACAGAGGTCTGAATATGGAGATTGTTAGGAACAACAAACAATCATACCCGTCACAGATTTAAACAAGACCAACCAGTAAAAATCAAATTGGCAATTATAAATAATAATACAAAAAAAAGTTCAAGACCCAAACACTTTGACAAGAACTTGTTGACTGTACTTTTCTGTGCACTTGTGTGGTCATCCACATCAAACCCCCAGACATAAATCTTCTGCATTTGATCCTTTAGTCTCTCAGAAAAAAAGGAAATTGAATTTAGAAATGAAGGAGTAAGCAACAAACCCAGATGGGTTTCAGTCAAGTGTATTGCTTTTCTGTTCCTATTTGTGCTGAGCTCACAGGCATCAGAGAAAACTAGGCAAGCACATCTCCGAACCATCGGCAGTTGGATCAATGAACAGAGAATGAAAGAGAATATTCTTTAATATGAAGTTCAGGCTGCAAAAGATTAAAAAACAAGTGCTTTAGATATCCAAAACACTTTAAGTAAGATTCACAGAACATTTTAGATGGATGCAGAGATTGAAGATCACCCTACTTTAGCAGATCAGGCTAAAAAGTTTCTTGTGCTTACCAAGGCTGCATTTATTTAAACAAAAATACAGTTAAAATAGTAATATTGTGAAATATTTTTTACCATTTAAAATAACTGTTTTGTATTTTAATAGGTTATAAAATTTAATTGATTCCTGTGATGCCAAATTTATTATTATTATTATTAATGTTGCAACTTTTTACTATTTTCTTTTATGATTCTTTGATGGAACATTTCATACAAAGGTTAAAAGACAATTTATTTGAAATATATATGTAGGGGATCTACAGAAGTCAATTTTGCTCAAAGGGAATCATTTAAGATTGAACAGAATCTCCGTTTTACAGCGGATCAATGAATCGGTCAGTGATTCATTGAGCGAGCCGTATAACATCAACTCTACTGGATACTAATATCCAAAATATAGTGAAAACACTATTTCTTAGCACGGTAACAAGGTCGGCAGTTTAAGACATTAATTTATAAGCACAAAACACAAGATACTTCTCTTTTCAATATGAATAGGAATTTATTGGAAAAACCTAAGACATATAAACTAATCTAACACATAGACGCGCATTCACACATTCATACAAGTTGCAGAAAGAGAGAGAGATGAGGAAAGAATGAGTTTAGAAGAGTGAAAATGTGAAATCCCAAGTTTATAGCATAAGTATATGCAATTGCTTAGACCTGACCAACCATCAATCATTTAATTAACCCTCGCGTTGAGTTTCTTAATGAGGTTATTAAACTTTATATTAAGTGCACCAGTTCAGCTAGAATCTGGAGGTTGTACTTGCGTTGCCTTTGTGTTAAGGGGTTTCCTTTGATGACGTCGTTGCAGAAAGGGGTTCCCCAAGGTTGCTGATTGGTTGGAAGTTTGTGGTCATTGGAAGTGATGTCTTGGGCGTTGGCTGCCCTGGTGAAAAAACCAGCATATGCTGGTAGGTATCTTTTGATGCTGGAATGCTGGTTAGGTAGGTTTTGATGCTGGTTTAAGCTGGTCCTTTGCTGGTTTATGCTGGTAGAAAGAAATGTGACGATCTCCTCATGTTTCCGTTTTAGAGGAGTGGCTGGCGTTCAAGCCAGGAAGCGTTCAAAGAACGCAAAAAGCAGCGGCAAAAAAGATGGCTAAGAGCATGGCTAGGAGCGATGGCATAAAGCACAAACTAAAAGCAAAATTTTATGGTGTCCTGTGGTTTTAAACCTTTGGACACATCCCAAAATGGTGTCTTGGCCATTATCAGTCACATGGTCAGAATTTTCCTGCTCTTGCAGAGCATAATTTGGCCATGATTTCTATAACATGAATACAATGCATTTGACAAAGAATTGATTGGTAGAAACGTTCAAAGCATGAATTATCAAACTCATACATACCAAACATGAATATAAACCCTTAAGCTATTCAATAGTTATTAAAAGGACATACACAACGAGTGATTAGAACATAATAGACAATGTGTGGGTAACATACATAGTAGGGAGTTATGCAATGGTCTGATGTTCATTCATAAGTCCTTTTAAGCATAATTTTGGTGCATATTTAGGTAAAAGGGACAGTCTCTCTGTCATTCTGTGAACTAAGGGCATGTTCTGAGGAACAAAGAAATTTAGAAGGAACTCGGTCTGGTTCTTGTCTTGGGTGGGGGAGCACCATCCAGCAAAGTTTCCTCATGTGATGGTCCTGATGAGCTGCATCTTTGACCATTAATCTTGGGTTTCTCGCCCCAATATTGACAATCTCCTTCCTGAGTTGGGATTATCAATAATTGTGTTCTTTTGTTTTAATGTTGCAAGTTGTTCAAAGCTGTGAAAGTTGGTTGGTTAGGCTTACTTCTGGCTGGCTGGCGCCAGGGTTTCCTGGACAGATTTATGGCGTGGTCCTGGCCCCTTTGTGGAATTTGGCTCTTTGGTTTCAACCAAATGTTCTGATCGAATCTTCTATTTGTCTGATTCGCTCTGATACCCTACATATCCCCCCTTCGGTCGACGATGTGTTGGTTGATGAAGACATCGGCGAGCGCTGGAGAAACAAAGGCAGAAGAAGCAGACACCAACACAGCAAACAACAAGACAACACCTCCAGGACAGTTACTGTACTGGTGCAGGGCATTAGGTTATTTATGGTACAGTCACTTACATTTAACTAGCCAGCATAGTTTAGTACACTGAGAATAGTCAAGTTCAATCTAGAAATTGTTGTTCGAATTTGTTTTGGTAGGTTGATTCTTTGATCAAATTTTGCAATTAAAATTTGTTTGTTTCTTATAGGTTTTAATTTAGAAATGTTCACCTTTGATTTCTGGTGAATCATTTGTGGTAAAATGGTTTGACCTATCGGGCATGGAGCTCTTTGGCTTCCATTCAGTTTAGAGTGGCTTGTGGATATTAGGCGTGGCGAGTCAATCCTAATATCAGACCTTTGACCCCAGTGGGGTGGCTAGGAGTTTCACCTGCTAAAGAAAGAGAGAAAGGAAAGGGATAGGTCACAGAAAACAAACAAAAACAAAGGAGCTGTGGGTTTTCCTAGTGTGGCTAACAACTACTGTTGTGCTAGGATGCTGTGTGCAGCTAGGGTGTCATGTACCTTGACTTAGTGTCAGGTGTTCTACCTGTGGTGAGGATAATTGCATGTTCCTGCACGATGAGTATGAAACTACGTTAAGCTATGATTTGAATATTCTCCTTGTGGGAAGAGTATGTTGGTTGAACGTGTTATCAGTAGACGTAGTTATGTTGTGTGTGTTAATGATGTAGTGCAGTGTATGGTCAGATCTGTTTCAGTCTGTTTTGGCTCCCCCCTTTTCTTGCATGTCAGTGAAGACTGGCTCTCTGCATCCTTGGCTTGGATGAGGGCGTGTCCATGATCTCATGGGGGTCGGTCCAGCAAGGCAGGAAGTTCGTTAGCAGACAGTCTGAGGTTTGGTTTGGCATGGCTGTGTGAAGCTGGGATGCAAAACCTTGTCTCCTATGGTGCATTCCTCTTGTGATGCCTTCTGGTTGTGGCAGACCTTCCGACCTTCTGTGCTTTGGTGGTTGCTGTTGCACAGACATGAATGTGGTTCTTGGAGTTGGAGTTCATTTTGCAGTTTCTTAGTGAGTGATGAGTGACTGAGGTGATGTTGTTTGGTACCTCAGCATTTACATCAACGGTGGGCCGTGAGAGACTTGCTCTTTCTGGGTGGTTGATGAACAGGTGCTTGTCATCTTCTGATACGGTGATGTACCAGGTGGTTGCCGGCCTTCCGTTCTGTCGCTGGTCACAGCGAACATGACTCATGTTTCTAGTCATTTGTGTCTAGCTGGTTTTCAAGGAACTCTTTCAGTTCTTTCATGACTTGTTCCATGTCTTCTGATGGTAAGCCATGTTGTTCTTGTGGATACTTAGCACCATGGATGTCTGAGTGGTGCTGATGTGGGTTTTGTCGTCGTTTACCCACTCTAGTTGGACGAGACGTTTGATTGGCTGTGTACGTCCAATTAGGTTTCCAGTTGATCCTCTCTTTTGGGATTTCTGAGAAGCGTAGCTTGTCCCATGGCTTTTCGCAGCGGCTGGGCTGATAGCTGTCGTGGAAATGGGGGTCACGTTCTCTGTGCTCTTGATGGAGGACTCTGGTGTCGTGATGCCACTGGGTGTCATCCAGTGCGAGGCTTGAGTCTTTGGTGACAGAGTTCAAGAGTGTAGATGTTTTGTTACCTTTCTTTGAGGCCATCTTCTGCTTGTTGTAGGCCTTTTGTGTTAGGTCACGCAACTGTTGGATAGTCATGGAGCGAGGACAGGCCATGACGCCTAGATGACGACTGACTCCAGGGTGCAGGTTTCTTAGGAAGAGGCTTTTGAAGTTCACATCCTCTTCAAGGTCAGGTTTGTTGTGTGCACCAAAGTAGGCTTGTCGGAGCCGGTTGTAGTAGGCTTGTGGAGTCTCTTGTCGACCTTGTTTGGTTTCTAAAGCAGTTAACAGTCCATATGCAGACTCTGGGTCTGTAAACTCTTTAATCAGGACCTCACGAAGTAGCTGGTAATTTGACTTTGTGTGACTGAGTTGTCGATCTAGGAAGTTTCGTACCTCGGGACTTGACGTGGCTCTTAGGAGGTACAACCTGTCTCTGTCAGTCACATGAGGTCTCATTTCCAGGTGAAAGTCGATATCTTGCAGGTGAGCCTGGATGTCGTGGCTCTCTTTGGAGTTCGGGTTGAACTTGCAGATGTTGTTAGACAGCTTGTTGAGGTCTTTGATGGTCATCCCATGTGCAGCTTGGAGGTCTGCTTGGATGGGGTCTGTTCTTTCGGGGACAGGAAAGAATTCTGTGGCGAAGGCAGGTGAGGTTTTGGGTTGTGGCTCTTCGCTTCTTTCATTGGATGCCAGTTCTTGGACGTGAGAGTCTGTTCTGCTCAGCAGTGGTGAGGCTGAGAGATGTTTCAGTTCATAAGCCTGTTTGAGTTCTTTTCTGACCATGCAGAGCTCGTCGTTGGCATCATCTAGATGTTGGGTCAGATTGTCAATTTCAGTGCCGTACCTTTCAAGGTGGTCTTCTAAAGCACTGATTTCAGCATTCTTGTCTCTGATGTTTTTCCTGGCTTTCTCTAGTAGCTGTTCGGCATACTGAAGTCTGTTTACCAGGTCTTTCTGGGCAGCATTTGCTTGTTGTTGGTCACGTTGAGCTGCTGCCAGGGCTGCTTGGAGCTTCTTAACTTGTTCCGTTGTTTCCTGCTCCCTCTCGTTGGGTGCTTTGAGTTGATCTTGAACTTTCACGTCCAGCTTGTCTATGCGGCGTTGGGCACGTGTCAGCTCCTCTTGGAGGTGGGTGATGTGCTTGTCGCTCAGGTGCAGCTGGGCTGTGAAGGCATAGCGTAGGGAGCTTGTGATCTTGACTAGCTCCTCATGGTTGTTGTTCTGGCTTGGATCATGTGTCAGGAGTCTTCTCAGGATTAGGATTATTATTAGAAATAATAACAGTTCAAAGGTCTTGGGGGGGAGGCTTTCTGTCATGCCTCTCAGCCAAGTGTTCACATCTTCCCCTTGGGCGATGGGGTCTGCAGTATGCTGCATGTTGGCGCACTGAGGAGAAGAGGGACTGACACAGATCTGTGTGGTGTAGAAGCCTATGTGTGGTGGGACAACTAAATGTTGTGTCAGTGATTGTGAACCACTATTGAAGTGTGGTGATGGATGTGTTGGTCTCAAGGTGTCTAGGCAGACTAGGGATGTGAAGACTTCGTCACTCTAATGAGGAAGAGGAAAAAGAGAGAAAGGTGAAACACAATTCAGTGTAATAAATCAATTCCTTTGCCAATGGGAATCTTCCGATTAGATTTTGTTATCAAGAAGGTAAACAATATTATTATATCTCTGTTTGAGACAAAAGAATACAATAATAATGTTGATATCTCTTTTCTTAGTCTGACAGGATTGACACCGTACACCTTACAGTTGGACCGCCTACCAGGGATGCTTCGAAAGCGACGGTTGTTCGACACTTATCTCTATTAATTGATCTCAGCGTTTGGTGAGATGCAAAAATTTGGAATGCGTTTTAAAATGCAGGGAGGTTAGGAAGAATGAAGGAGGGTTTGGTTACAATCAAATTCATAAGGATAATTCGTCTTCGACAAGATTGTTTATTTCATTCACTTAGAATCGATTGATGGTTCTTACAGGTCCCTAAAAATGTGAAGAGGGAAGAAAGCAGAAGAGAACAGGAGAGACTTGAGTAGACGGACAGGAAAGGAGAGTAGATCTGGTCCACTCACAGACTGTGTTGCTGTTATGCCCAACTACGAGTATAGCGTTGTTAATAGTTGCCGTACAACTAATGAAACAACAATAAAATTTGAGTGAAAGAGAGTTGTCTTTCTAATTTATTCGAACTTGTAGCGAGGGATAACAGTGTCTCCTATTAAGGGCTCAGGTCTGTCGTTCCCAAACTACGATACCAGGAGGAAAGAGAGAGGTAAGATAAAGTGGAACTGAAAGTAATTAATGGCAAAATAATCAAAATGGAATTAAATGAAAGAGGAAATCAATAAATAAATATAGAGGCTAAGTGTATAGCCAAACAGGAAGAAGGAAGGGTAAAACGCAATAAGAGTAAGTGCGATTCTGAATAGAATCTATTAGTAAGGGTTATAAATCAGTTAGGTAGAATAAGTTTACTTAAACTTTAAAAGTTCAAGGCTTATTTGTACCTACAATGATTAACTGTTAGGCGTAAGAGAATACTAGAAATAATGATCATATGAAATGACCTGATGAGGAAATCTGAATGATTCCAAATAAATTTAATGTTTGAATTAAATTTGAATTTGGCACAATTAATAATTGTGGAGCAGTATTTCCATTTCTAGTAAAATGCAAATAAGTAGTAAAAAGTGAGAAATTGGAGAAATAAGAAATAGAAAGAGACCAACTGGTGTATTAGTTAAGATGTTCAAAGGGTTAAATCACTTTAGCTTTACCCAAACACACTGTATACAACCAGTAGATGTTAATGCTAACTGCTAACCTTTGAGGCTAATCTTTAGCATAGATTTCAATGTAAACACAACAGTTTCGTTAGCTTAGCAACGCCGTAGAGTTTGTTTACGTATGACGTCGACGTGCTGCGCGTGCGCAGTTCAGAGTTGCTCCGGAAGTAGGTTAAGACTTCCGAGTCACGATCGTAACTATGGCGACCAAACAAACTTTAGTGGACTAAGCACATGAATGTTGCATTGCAAGTACAGTTAAGCATGTTAAATGAAATGTCGGCGCATTTCAACACTGTACAAATAACACCACTTTTAGTTGGTTTTGCGATGTGGCGCTTTAACTCTTAGTTCGTTTAGAGTTAGATTTGAAATGTATTCAAATACAGCTTGGCGCTACAATAGGGGAAACAAGGATATCGATCTCGGCGGATCGTAAATCTACGTGTCAGTTTCTCTGGGCACGTAAACACAACACAACACAACAGGGTTTCTTCGCTGTTGGTTCAAAGTTAACTTTACTTGATCAAGCTTTTAAAACACTCACATTCAGATCACACACGTAGTGTAACACGAGATATGTATCTTAAATTCACTTAGTGAACAGACACAAACAGGCAAGCATTATTTCTAATGTTTAACCCAGGGAGTCGAATAGCATAGTTGAATTGGCAATGGAACACGCACTGACAATCAATCTATGAACAATAAGGCCTTAGAAATAGATTGAGGAACACGCTCAAACTATTTTTATCCGTCGATTTATTTCCCTTTGAATTACTGCAGTTTAGCTCTGTTCAGCTAACGGTGACTGAGATTCCCTGGTCGGGAGTATAGCTATTGAATGACACTGGAACACGCAATGACATCAATTCAGCTATAAACAAGGCATTACAGAAAATGAGGAACACGCTCAATTTCGACCTTATTGTACGATCTCAGATCTTACCTTTGAATTCATTTACTACAGTCTATAAGAGAGGCGCGAACTCGAGTTGCAGCCTTCTCTGCGCTCATGCATTCAAGCGTTCAGTCATTCAAGCGGCCGCGCGCTGCTTACGTCACACACACGTATCGACTCAGAAGTTTCTCATCTTTCATCCGCAGCAATAGAAAAGATGAAATAACTTGGTTTATGCCTAAAAATTAGATTAAACTGCCCGCATTCTCCACCATTATACTGTAGGGGATCTACAGAAGTCAATTTTGCTCAAAGGGAATCATTTAAGATTGAACAGAATCTCCGTTTTACAGCGGACCAATAAATCGGCCAGTGATTAATTTGGCGAGCCGTATAACACCAATTCTGTACTGGACTAATATCCAAAATATAGTGAAAACACTATTTATTAGCACGGTAACAAGGTCGGCAGTTTAAGACATTAATTTATAAGCACAAAACACAAGATACTTCTCTTTTCAATATAAATAGGAATTTATTGGAAAAACCTAAGACATATAAACTAATCTAACACATAGACGCGCATTCACACATTCATACAAGTCGCAGAAAGAGAGAGAGAGGAGGAAAGAGTGAGTTTAGAAGAGTGAAAATATGAAATCCCAAGTTTATAGCATAAGTATATGCAATTGCTTAGCCCTGAACAACCATCAATCATTTAATTAACCCTCGCGTTGAGTTTCTTAATGAGGTTATTAAACGTTATATTAATGCACCAGTTCAGCTAGAATCTGGAGGTTGTACTTGCGTTGCCTTTGTGTTAAGGGGTTTCCTTTGATGACGTCGTTGCCGAAAGGGGTTCCCCAAGGTTGCTGATTGGTTGGAAGTCTGTGGTCGTTGGAGGTGATGTCTTGGGCGTTGGCTGGAGGATGGAGTCGTGTACGCTGGTTGAAGTTTTGAGGCAGGCACGAAGTCTGAGACACAGCTTAGCGGCAAAACTTAACTTAGAACACGAAACTCTCAACGGAAAGAAAAGATTAAAGTAAAAGAAAGAAATGTGACGGTCTCCTCATGTTTTCACTAGAGGAGTGGCTGGCGTGCAAGCCAGGAAACGTTCAAAGAACGCAAAAAGCATGGCGAAGACCAATAGCTAAAAGCTAAAAGCTAAAAGCTAAAAGCAACGGCTAAAAGCATGGCTAGGAGCGATGGAAATAGCAAAAAGCCCAAACTAAAAGCAAAATTTGATGGTGTCCTGTGGTTTTAAACTCAGCTTTGGACACATCCCAAAATGGTGTCTTGACCAATTAGATGTTGTCTTAACTCGGGATATTGCTATGTTTCTCCTCCCCAAACATAAATCAGCACGTTATCTTATCAGTCACATGGTCAGAATTTTCCCGCTCTTGCAGAGTATAATTTGGCCATGATTCCTATAACATGAATACAAAGCATTTGACAATGAATTGATTGGTGGAAACATTCAAAGCATGAATTTTCAAACTCATACATACCAAACATGAATATAAACCCTTAAGCTATTCAATAGTTATTAAAAAGGACATACACAACGAGTGATTAGAACATAATAGACAAATGTGTGGGTGACATACATAGTAGGGAGTTATTCAGTGGTCTGATGTTCATTCATAAGTCCTTTTAAGCATCATTTTGGTGCATATTTAGGTAAAATGGACAGTCTCTGCCATTCTGTGAACTAAGGGCATGTTCCAAGGAACAAAGGAATTTAGGAGGAACTTGGTCTGGTTCTTGTCTTGGGTGGGGGAGCACCACCCAACAAAGTTTCCTCATGTGATGGTCCTGATGTTCTGCATCTTTGACCATTAATCTTGGGTTTCTCGCCCCAATATTGACAATCTCCTTCCTGAATTGGGATTATCAATAATTGTGTTCTTCTTGTTTTAATGTTGCAAGTTGTTCAAAGCTGTGAAAGTTGGTTGGTTAGGCTTACTTCTGGCTGGCTGGCGCCAGGGTTTCCTGGACAGATTTATGGCGTGGTCCTGGCCCCTTTGTGGAATTTGGCTCTTTGGTTTCAACCAAATGTTCTGATCGAATCTTCTATTTGTCTGATTCGCTCTGATACCCTACAATAGAAATTGTAATTTTTTTAAAGAAAATAACCAATCGTTTCGCTTGATAACACTCTTCTTCCACGGCTGGGATCGTTTAGAGCCCTTTGAAGCTGCATTTAAACATTTTGGATGTTCAAACTTGCAGGCACCATAGAAGTCCACTATATAGAGAGAAATCCTGAAAAAAAACATAATTTCTTTACGACTGAAGAAAGAAAAACATGAACATCTTGGATGACAAGGGGGTGAGTAAATTATCTGTAAAGTTTCATTCTGGAAGTGAACTTCTCCTTTAAAGATGCATGATCAATGCGGTCTCTTAAAGGAGAAGTCCACTTCCAGAACAACAATTTACAGATAATGTGCTCACCCCCTTGTCATCCAAGATGTTCATGTCTTTCTTTCTTCAGTCATAAAGAAATTATGTTTTTTGAGGAAAACATTTCAGCATTTTTCTCCATATAATGGACTGGTATGGTGCCCCAAAAGGCAGTTTAAATGCGGCTTCAAATGATCCCAAATGCAGTTGTAAACGATCCCAGCCGAGAAAGAAGGGTCTTATCTAGCGAAACAATCGGTTATTTTAATAAAAATAATACAATTTATACACTTTTTAATGTCAAACGTTCGTCTTGTCTTACTCTCCCTGAACTCTGTGTATTCTGCCTCAAGACAGTTAGGGTATGTTGAAAAACTCCCATCTCATGTTCTCTCTCAACTTCAAAATCGTCCTATGTCGCTGTTTTACCTTTTTTGTAAAGGGTGTTTGATCTTTGCATGCTCACTTTGCAAAAACTGGGTTGGTACTTCTGCAGCGATGTAGGATGATCTTGAAATGAATTTTGAAATTGAGGGAAAAATACGATTGGAGTTTTTTGACATACCCTAACTGTCTTGAGTCAGATTACACAGAGTTCAGGGAGAGAAAGGCAAGATGAGCGTTTGAGATTAAAATGTATTTAAATTGTATTTTTTTATGAAAATAACCAATCACTTCACTAGATAAGACCCTTCTTCCTCAGCTGGGATCATTTACAAACGCATTTGGGATCATTTGAAGCCGCATTTAAACTGCATTTTGGAAGTTCAAAATCGGGGCACCATATCAGTCTGCTATATTTAGAAAAATGCTGAAATGTTTTCCTCAAAAAAACATATTTTCTTTACGACTGAAGAAAGACAGACATGAACATCTTGGATGACAAGGGGGTGAGTACATTTTACGTGAATCTTTGTTTTGGAAGTGGACTTCTCCTTCAAAAGCTTCTTAATAGAGCCCTCCTATTTTGTACACTGAATCACAAAGATAGTTGCTTTCAGCTTCTCAATACTGACGGGACATAGTATTTCTAAACAGGCAGATGAATGCAGTGTGGCATAGACTGTTTGAGTCCATCACTCTTTTTCCCTGCAGCACGGGCTCAGGAATATTCACGCAAAAGGCCAGCGGGGGAGAAATAGACGCACTGTCTAAAGAGACTATTGTTCTCTATCTAAACATCGAGAGGCCTATTGTCCCACTCTCTGGCTCTCAGCGCCTCTGACATTTCTCTGGCATGAAGCCTTCGTGATGCGTCAGGTTTTTTTTTTTTGCTACCTCCTTTTTTTTGGAAAGTTATGACAAAGGTTATCCTTTCATCTGAAGGGAAATGAATGAAACTCTGAAAGGACTCTGCGTGCTGTGATCATTTCATCTCTCGGGGGTAGCGACTGTTTGTATATACTGAGTTTTTGAAGAGTTTGTTACACTGTTTTTCTTTAATATTAACATTTTGGAGGCTGTTTTTAATGTCCCAGCTGTCTTCAGTGTGGCGGCTCCCACTGAGGCTTTCCCTGATTGGTTGGTCTGTAAACCGAACCCTTATGGCTCTTCACACTGAATGCTTTACATCAGAAAAGAGCTCTCGGCTCGCATAGCCAGTAAAGTATGATAATTATATCAATGATAATGATAAAGACAAAGACCTCGCACAAAACAGGAAAGCCCTTCAAAGACAGGCTTGTTACTGAGAATCCCACTGAATGTGGAAACGCACAGCTGCGGGGATTCGAGGCCAGATTCAGATCAGCTCTGGCCTAACAGACAATAGAAAGCAATAAGGTCACGACCCCTGATGATCTGCCACTGCACGCTGAGGGAGTTTTAGAAAGTCTCTTTCAGAGCAGACAGTGAATACACTGCAGAATCTTCTTCTTAAGATATTTTTTGTCTAATTTCTTGCTTTTCTGTAGTAGAATAGTAATGATTTAAAATGCATTTATTTTATACCAAGTATAGCTCATGTCTATTCTCTCCAATTAAACTTTATGTGCAGTACCACTTGTGCAAAATGCACATTTTTTTAATATTAAGCCTAAAATATGTTTTAATGGCGTTATTGATGAGGATTGTGTGATCTTTAAATAATATAGGTCTTTAAATGCAAAATATTTAAAGTGTATACTTACAATAGTTCCACTTTAGCACAATCAAATATAAGCTACTTAAGTATATCTTTAGTTGGACTTCAACACTACTTTTGCACAATTAAAATGCATTAAGTACAAAATTAGTTGTTCCAGTTTAGCAGACTTAAAGTATACCAGTTTAGTATACTAAAAACACAACTGCAGGGTATTTTTATTAAATACATAATATGTAAATGTATTTGCAGTATGCTTAGCATGAAATAAATAAATACATTTTTCACTAGGGTTGTTCGGTCAGAATATATACATTTTCCTTAAACAACGTAAATTTACTTGCACAAGATATGAATAATTTTTTTTAAATTACTTTTCTTACCTCACTGGCAAATTCAAGATATAACCTTTGGAAAAAAGGTTCCTTTATCTAGTTTCATAAAGGTTTAGATATTTTTAACTTGGACAAAAGTATATTAAAAAGAACATAAGATGAAATGTAAGGAATGTATGGATTCTTTCTGAGAGGATCGAAGAGGTGTGGTTTAGTAAAGCCCTAGAACACTCGGTTACTTTTAAATATAGGTAACACTGCCACCTTGAGGCATCAAAATGAAACAGGCCAAGTATAAAAGATTTTCATACACTTAATTTCAAACATTCAACAAAGACAGTTTAACTACTGAATACTTCCAGTGTGCCTATAAGATTTATTTAATGTGGAAGTATGATGTCTTCTGTGAATGTGCAAGAATTACAGTACATTAGCCACTGTAAAGAAATAGTCAGAAGAATTGTAAAACTATTTGCATTACAAACTACTGTTAATAATTAAGACAACACATTAAAATAATATAGCAAGACACGCCAGTTTGCAATATCAGGAAAATGAGCTGTTTTGTACAGCTAAAAATAGTTGAAAGCGGATGAGACCAAAAGTCTTGCACATAAAATGTTCACATGGCCACGGCAGCTTTAATGGGAAAACTTAACGTGGATTAAAGCTTAAACAAATACAGAATTTATGAAGGTAAGAGCCACAGCTTGGTAGTATCTACTAATGTGATCTTTAGTCCAGTAAAGAAGGCATGGCCTTCATTTAACGTTAATTCTTAGCTGGTATGTATGTGCCGTGGTTTTTAAAAAAATATGTTACAGGTGGCTAAGATAATAAATGACATTGTCAGTACTATATATTCAATACTAGAATGATTAAGAAAAAAAAATGTCAAAGCTTGGTGTATATCTTCAAGAATATCTTTATTTCCTCCACAGGGATGTCTGAAGAATTTATCACACCCATGTTTAACTTCTATAGAAGCATCGGGGAGCTGCAGATGATGCAAGAGGAACATGCTCTCCTCACTGCTATCACAATCCTCTCACCAGGTCAGCTGATATCTTTCACTTAATGTTTTAAATTATATGTTTCAGAATGCAATGTTAGTTTAATTAGTTTAGTCTGGTTTATTGTTATTTGAGGAAAATGAAAAGTTACAACATTTGGGGTTGGTAATATTTTTGAAAGAAGTCTCTTATGCTCACCAATGCTGCTTTATTGATCCAAAATAAGTAAAAACAGTACTGTGAATTATTATTATAATTTAAAATGGACTGTTTTCTATTTTAATATATTTTGTAAATGTAATTTATTCCTGTGGAGGAAAAGTTGAATTTTTATCAGCCATTACTCCAGTTTTCACTGCCCGTATACACCCTGCAAGTTTCAGGAGTGACAACCGTATTTAAATGCAGGAGTGACTCCCGTAAATTATGGTTTCATGTGTGTATGGAACAGCAGTCACTCCCGCATTTGTAACCATAGCAACATTTCGGCGTCTTGCGGGAGTGAATAAGAATTTAGCCGTTTGGTATCTGCCATTTTTTGGCTAAAGACTCTTCTTTGTCCGTCGATTTAAACCAGCGCTGATAGACGTGCTGTGCTTTGTTTATGCTCCAGAGGCTGCTTTAGAGAGCGCTGTCTTGCAGTGTTGCCATGTCCTCATATTTACAACACTTTTAGGCATGTTGTTTGGTCTTCGCTCATAAAGCTAGGCACTTTATGGAGTTAATAAAATTTAGTGTGTTTTAGTGTTTTAGTGCTCGTTTGTTTTTTTCTTCTGTGAAAATTCAGTTGTCAGTTCACCTTTTACTCCTTAATTGCATTCTGTACACACATAATTCACTAAAATACGGGAGCGAAAACTGCATTGGCCACGTACACACTGTACAGGAGTGAGTGCTGTAAATTATCGTTCCATGTTTGTACAGAACAGCAGTCACTCCTGGATTTGTAAACACAGCAACTTTTCGGCATCTTGTGGGAGTGAATAATAATTTAGCCATTTGGTATCTGCCATTTTTTGGCTAAAGACTCTTTTTTGTCTGTCGATTTAAACCAGTGCTGATAGACGTGCTGTGTTTTGTTTATGCACTGGAGGCTGCTTTAGAGAGCGCTGTCTTGCAGTGTTGCCATGTCCTCATATTTACAACGCTTTTAGGCAGGTTGTTTGGTCTTCGCTCATAAAGCTAGGCACTTTATGGAGTTAATAAAATTTTGTGTTTTTTAGTGTTTTAGTGTTTGTTTGTTTTTTTCTTCTGTGGAAATTCAGTTGTCAGTTCACCTTTTACTCCTTAATCGCATTCTGCACACACACAATTCGCTAAAATACGGGAGTGACATCCGCATTACCTCCCGAAAAATACAGGTAGTGACAACCGCATTTACAGAAATTTTACGCAGTGTATATGGAACCAAACTGAATAACTAGTTGTTAATGACGTATTTAAACCTGTATCAGAAATGTGTCTTCATCTGTATGTGACACCTTAACACATTTTGACACAGGGCTAGTTGCGCACACGAACCCTGCGGTAAAGAGTCAATGTTGCCAGATCTTCATAGAAAAAAACACTACAACGAAGGACAAGCACAAAAAACACTGAAACACCCAAATGCTTGGGTGTTGTTGTTTTCCACAACAATCAAATGTTTCCATCACATGATGCTTGTGGATTGTAGATGTTTTATGAAGCCAAAAAAAATTATATATCTCATATATCCGCAACCACTCCATAAAGTGCTTAACTTTATAAGCTAAGACCAAACAACATGCTTAAAAGCGCTTGTAAATATGATGACATGGCAACACTGCAAGACAGCACTCTCTAAAGCAGCCTCCATGAACAAACAAAACACACCGGTCTATCAGCAATAGTTTAGTTAAAATCGACGGACTAAAAGAGTCTTTAGCCAAAAAAGGCAGATACCAAACAGCCAAATTTGCCAAAATGTTGCTGTGGTTACAAATGCAGGAGTGACTGCTGCTCCGTACACACATGGAACAATAATTTACTGGACTCACTCCTGTATTTAAATGCAGTTGTCACTCCTAAAACTTGCAGTGTGTACATAGCCGTATTTTTCAGGAGTTCTTAGTGAATTACGTGTGAACAGAACGCGATTAAGGAGTAAAAGGTGAACTGACAACCGAATTTAGCTGCAGTGTGTACGTGGCCAGTGTCACATGATCCTTCAGAAATCATTTTAGTGATGATTTGGTGCTCAAAAAATATTCAATGTTGAAAACAGCTGCGCTTCTTAATATTTTTCTGGAAACCGTGGTATTTTTTGAATAGAAAGTTCAAAAGAACAGCATTTATTTGAAATCGAAATCTTCTATAACATTATAAATGTCTTTATTGTTACTTTTGTTCAATTTAATGTGTCCTTGCTGAATAAAATTATTGAACAAAAAATCTTACTGACCCCAATCTGTTAGTTACTAAGGCACACATGTTCCAAGTGTCCATCTATGTAAATCCACAAGCATCATGTGATGGAAACATTTTTAACCTATTTAAAAAACACTTACGTTTTTATGTAATCAGTTTATGCTTAATAATATGTTAGATGGTTGATGATTAATAGGGTCTTAATAGAAAAGCATATTTTGTCATTGTTTTATGCTTCAGAGGGCTGTATTTGTTTCAAATGACTGAAATTATTCTAACCGCAGACAGGCCATATGTAAAGGACCAGCAGGCAGTAGAGCGTCTACAGGAGCCCTTGTTGGAGGTTCTATGGAAAATCTGTAAAATACAGCACCCTCACGATCCCCAGCACTTTGCACGGCTTCTCGGTCGTCTGACTGAGCTTCGCACCCTCAACCACCACCACGCCGAAATGCTGGAGTCGTGGCGCATGAGCGACCACAAGTTCACCCCCCTCCTCTGTGAGATCTGGGATGTTCAATGACTTTGTGGAAGAGAAAACGCACAAAAAAATTGGCGGGTGAAGGACGAGTGCCTGAGACTTTTACTAAGCTGCCAAAGAAAGGAGTTTACACACTTTTGAGAGCAGCGGACTGTTAAAGTATGAAATGTAAATGTAATATATTGTGAAACGCCAAGTAAAACAATAAGTAAAAAAATGTAAGATATTTTCAGCTCTTCAAGAAAAACTTGATGGACACCTTTTGATATTGTAATGCCTTTGTAAATATTTACCTAGCCTTTGCAACTTCTCAGCGTGGTTTGTTTGAAATCTCCTTTCCTTCATCTGAGGATTTTGTGGCTTTTTTTTAGGTCTGTTTGTGTTTTGTGTAATTCTTGTAAATATTTTAAGGTTCTCAAAATCTGTACTTTTCACTTTTTTTGAGAATCATGTAACCATTCTTCTTTTGTGCCCAAATATACGTGTTTATCTGTAAACTTGTGTTTACCGTAGTGAAATTCTACTGAAACAGTATATTTAGCATAACAGGGCAAAAATGAGGCTTGTGTTGTTAAAGGAGAACTCTACTTCCAGAACAACAATTTACAAATAATTTTCTCACCCCCTTGTCATCCAAGATGTTCATGTCTTTCTGTCATCAGTCGTAAAGAAATCATGGTTTTTGAGGAAAGCATTTCAGGATTTTTCTCCATATAATGGACTTCATTGGTGCCCGATTTTGAACTTTCAAAATGTAGTTTAAATGCAGCTTTAAAGGGCTCTTAGGTTCTGTACTGGAATTAGTTCACCTGTTTCGAGTCTTCGGGTTTTTTCGAGTCGTTCGTTCACCTTATGTGGCTGTCACGTGATGAACAAATGATTCAAACCCGAAAACTTGTCAGATAAGAAGTGAGGTGAGCTAATCATAGACTAAAGACCCAGGTAAACAATGAATGAATCTTTTCTGTTTCTTATAGCATTATAGTTTTGTCTTGTTTGTAGTGTGATCAAAGTTTGTGTAAGCAGTAGATGTGTTAGGGAAGTAACACGTAAAATTTTAATTATATTTTGCTAAAATGAACGAAATGACTCTAAAAAAGATTTGTTCATTTTGCTGAACGATACTCAAAGGTCTGAGTCGGTAAAATGATCCGAACTTCCCATCACGTGTAAGTTCATCATCTGTGTACTGAGTATGGCGAAAAACTCCAACTTATTTTCTCCTACAACTTGAGAGGAGGACATCGTTGTACCTTTTTGTTTGTAAACAGCGTTTACAAACTTACTTGCACTTTCTCAGTCTTTGCACGTTCGCTTTGTAAACACTGGGTCTCAGTGGCGGATTAAGTTTCTTAATATGAAGTATACATTTTCATATTATAAACATAGTAAAAATACTTACAAAATCAGGTTACCACCTTTTTACAGTGTACTCTGATAAATTATTTAACTTGTGAACCTGACTCATACAGGTGTAATCTGTTCTAAGATGAGATATAAATCTGAGCAATATCTAAACTAGTGAGTATAATAATAATCCTATCTGTTAATCACTTCAGACTTTATGGTCAACAAAGAAAGTGTAGATAGTCTTTCTAGAGTCACTGTTGTCCTCAGCTCATTTTTCATTCACTTAATTTACAAAATAATTTTTAGAATGTTTTACTGCCTTCAAAGAAGGTTGTAAAAAGTGCATGGTCTTGTTTGCAGTTACATATACCTTGCTTAACAAATTTATTAGACCACCACTCAAAGTAAGGTTTGCGCCACAGCTGCCCCAAAGTAAGTATTGGTGAT
>VONZ01003284.1:0-24591 GCA_012976165.1 Labeo catla
GCTTAGAGACAATATCAACAATCTCTGGAGAACCACACACACACACACACACACACACACACACACACAAACACACACCTGTTTGTTTGCTGGTGAGTCGAGCGAGTGCTCGCAGCATCTGTTCTTCAGATCCCTGAAGCTCCAAACAGCAGAAATATGACAAATCCTGAGAGAGAGATGCTGATAGTGAGTGTGTGTGTGCTTTTTCGTTATGTTTAAAGCATACAAAATACATTTAAATTTATTACAAATAAACATCACAGCAATCCGTCTCAGAGCCAACAAGAATCTCCAGAAGTGACCAGAACCTGACCAAAGAAACCTGCATTTGGTGACACGCTGAAAGGAAGTAATGTTTTTTATTTGTAAGTTTACCTTAAAGGATCAAATAAAACATCTTATTTTCAGCTGTCTGCTGTTCTTCTGCGCTGGAGAAGCTGACGGTTTGAGGCGTAACCACTGATCTACTTGATTGCTCATGATATCGTAACAATCCACTGCACTGACATCTGAATACATATGTGACCCTGGACAACAAAACCAGTCATAACGGTAAATGTTTTAAATTGAGATTTGTACAACATCTGAAAGCTGAATAAAAAAAGATTTTCCAGTAATGTATGGTTTGTTAGGAAAGGACAATAGCTGGCCGAGATACTTGATCTTTACATAATATCCTAATGATTTTTGGCATAAAAGAAAAATCTATCATTTTGACCCATACAATGTATTGTTGGCTATTGCTACAAATATACCTGTGCTACTTAAGACTGGTTTTGTGGTCCAGGGTCACATATTTATGTTTTGTATGCAGATTCAACTTAATTCAATCCGTACACTTGTTCACTGCGGCTGTGTAACTGTTGCGTTAGATAACATCATTTTGATTTGTATACTAACTTAACATCAACGCAGGGTATGCACCGGAGCACGATATTTTCTTGCAATCATGAGGTGCAAGTACACATTACAGAAGCCAGTTCTTATTTTCTCAGAGAATGACAAACATGCAACGAAGTGACCTCGTTAGCTATAACGAAGCAGACGAACGCAAGCGTCACCTGCAGCAGGGCGTGCGTGTTCATGGCTCTGTAACTGGCTCTGAAGCTCTTTGCGGTGGGTTTGAGAGGCAGACAGTAGCTCCACGTCTTCAGCATGTGGAAGCGTTTGGCGTGCCAGATATGCGTCTCCAGCCATTTGTTCTTTCTCTGTCTGCGATTGAACTCCAGCAGCAGGTTCCCGTGTCTGCGACGCGCTCGGCGACTCCTGCTTTTGGGCAGCTGTTTCTTCTCTTTCTCCGGTGCACGTTGACTTCGTTCGGCCTGGACACACAGACACGCCCAATGAACATGAATGGGAAGAAGAAGGGGAAAAAAGAAAAAAAAAGGAGTATGGCGTAGATGAACGAAGGTTTCTCAGTACCAGTCTCTGAGCTCCCTCTCGCAGTCGTCTCGGCAGTCTCTTGGTGTTGTGGCTCATGGCTCGTCTGCGCATGTGCTTTGGCAGAGCGTTGAAGATGTGACAGCTGCCTGCAGTTTTACCGACGGCCTTCAGCATAGCGTTCACTTCGGCGGTGCGCGCTCTAGCGAAGAAAGAGGCTGCAGGGAGGAATGAACATCAAAAATGGCTAGTTCACAAAAAATATTGACATTCTACACTACATTCATTCATGGCACGCATTTCATCCGTTCTTGCATTTGCCACTGCAGGCCTTTCTTTTTCCTACACAGAACGTAACAGAATCACTATGATATTTTCCACACAGCTCAAGTGAACAGAAAAACAGGAACAGACTGAATTTCAGTTCATTGTTCTCAATGTTTTGTCGTTTTCAGATCACATTAATGTCTGAGTACATTCAAATGTCATAATTGGCTTGACGTCAATAATGCAAATGACATTCTGTATCAGGCGTGTCTCAAAACTGATTTTGTTTTAAACATCACGCACAAATCTTATGAAGTACTTTTATGTTTTATTTTATGGAGCTTGATAATTGACAATTTCTTTTCGTTTTCTTTTTTTTTTTTTATTAGAAACATTCTTTAGTCGTAAATGTTACCTGTGATGTGTTTGGGCAGATCTTGACTGTAGCTGTGACCCCCAGGCTGAAGACCTCTGACCCAGCCGCACGCCTGTGACCCCTGACCTCCCTCGGTACCGCGACCTGTAGACGATGAGCATTCAATCAGTAACACAAACGATATATGATCAAATACTACAACATCTGCCAAAAGAAGCCTTCATCAGCACTGATCACCTGAGCTTGTGTAAATGACGTTTCTCGGCTGATTTTTCATCTTTTTTTCTCTCATTCGGTCCTTTGCTCCAGTCATCTGAAACACAGTTTCATTTGAATCAACTCAAGTGACTCCACCGTATATACACGACAATACATGCCACACCATACAGAAATGACCACACACACACACACACACACACACACGCATCATACAGAGTGAGATATACAGTACAGAACAACATTATATACACAAAGTGTGCAGAATTAGCTTTACACACTCACAGTAAACACATCACATGGTATTATTCAAAAGGTGAAGTCTTGATCTCTTTACCCATCTAGTGTGTGTACTAGTGTACTGTCTGCGAGTCTATTTTACTGCAGACTTGGCATTGTGTCTTGCAAATACAGCGAACTCTTATTGCATTGTTTAGGTTAAAGGTTTGATTTAAATTAGTGTCAAGCATAAAGAGTGCTGTCGTCACACAACATGAATGTAGTAAAATCAGAGTTCATTCAAAAAGGTAAACATGTCATTTAACATTCATTAACCTGACCACAAATGAAAGAAGGGACTGGGCGTGAAATTATACTGTTTTACCTTAAATAGTTGCTGTTTTCTGCCTATAGCTCCGTTATATTTGTTGGTCGTGTGTGACAGTGAATTCACCACAGATATTCGCTTCTCTCCGCTAAACCAACCGAGTTCGTTCTGTTTCGTGATCGATTAATAGGTAAAACACGCGCCTCCAGCACACGACACTCACCTCGAAACTTAGTTAATCGGTTAATTGAATCCGGCCTGTTTAATTTGCTTTCTACAGTTTGTGCGGACGTTTCCTGTTCGCACGCTCACGCTCTTTCTGACAGCACACGTGCACAATCTGCGCTGATTTCCGGTTTAAAGGATGATGGGAAATGTAGTTCATTCAGCTCGGGCTCAAAGACGCGTCAACTAGTCACCGATCGATTGTTGAAATCACATACATTGTGTAAAATGAAAATTATTAAAGATGTGCCGTAAAAACAAAAAGAGCAAATTTACAGCAGTTTTTTAATATTTTTTTTAATCAGACATGGCAAAGATGCCTCTGAATACAAAAACCCCAGCATCAGCAGCGTTAACAATGTTCCTCTTTTTTCATTAAGACAGTCACTCTTAATAATCGAGTAGCTATTATTATAATTATTAGCTTTTTTGTAATCCATACGTTTATATGCAAGCATGAATGATGGACTAAGTCTGCAACATATCACACTATAATTGAGCATTTTTCATTCTAGTTAAACTTTAATGATCAGAATCAGAATCAGAATTAGCTTTATTCGCCAAGTGTGCGCAAACACACGAGGAATTTGTTGTGGTTTTTACGGTGCTCCTGGTACATACATACATACATACATAACTGACATGAGAACAGAGAAAAACATTTAAATAAAATAAAAACTTAAAAATAAATAATAATGTATGAATCTAGAACAGAAGATTTATGTACAGATTTGTGCATTATTTTCTCTATATACAGCTATATAAATAAGAGATGTGCATGTGTATTTACATAATAATACTACAGACGTTTACATAATAATACTACAGAAAGAGACAATAATTAGAAACGGAGAAAGAAATACAGAAAGGAATTGTAGAACCCAGGTAATGATTCTTGCTTTAGCTGTTTAAGCTGGAGATGGCATTTGGGAAAAAGCTGTTTTTATGTTTAGATGTTTTAGTGCTCAGGGATCTGTAGCGTCTGCCTGAGGGGAGAAGTGCAAACAGGTTGTGTCCGGGGTGAGAAGGGTCTTGGATGATGTTTCCTGCCCGTTTCTTCACTCTGGAGATGTATAAGTCCTGAAGGTTGGGCAGGTGCACATCAATGGTTCTTTCTGCTGTCCTAATGGTCCGTTGCAGTCTTCGTATATCTGATTTACTGACTGCCCCAAACCAGACAGTTATAGAAGAGCACAGAACTGACTCAATGACAGCAGAGTAAAACTGTGTCGTCAGTGCCTGTGGTAGATTGAACTTTTTCAGTTGACGAAGAAAGTACAACCTCTGCTGGGCTTTTTTCACAATGTGAATGTCCCACTTTAGGTCCTGAGAGATGTTAGTTCCTAGGAACTTGAATGTCTCCACTGCAGCCACAGCGCTGTTCATGATGGTGAGAGGGGTGAGTGCAGGGGGCTTTCTCCAGAAGTCCACCGTCATCTCTACAGTTTTGAGCATGTTGAGCTCCAGGTTGTTGTGACTGCACCAGAAAGACAGCTGCTCAACATCCTGTCTGTAAGCAGATTCGTCGCCATCCCAGATGAGACAGATGACTGTGGTGTCATCTGCAAACTTCAGAAGTTTGACAGAGGGGTCTTTAGAGGTGCAGTCATTTGTGTAGAGGGAGAAGAGCAGTGGGGAGAGAACGCAGCCCTGGGGAGCTCCAGTGCTGATGGTGCGGGTGCCGGATGTGAGTTTTCCCAGACTCACTAGCTGCTGCCTGTCTGTCAGGAAGCTGGTGATCCACTGACAGATGGAGATGGGTACAGAGAGCTGTGACAGTTTAATCTGAAGGATATCTGGAATGATATGGATGAAAAGTAATGATCAGAAATGTAAATGTTTTGTTTCACATAGAAACAGAATGTCTTTAATCGCTCAGGCATGTGTGTCTAAATATTCACCTAGTGTTTTAATTCTACATTACATTTATTCATTTAGAAGATGGCTCTGTTCTTTTTTTTGGTCTGCAGTCAAATGTTGATGAAACTGATGAGTTTTCAGCTGTCTCTTGAAAGTTGTCAGGGATTCAGTATTCCGGATGGGGGTGGGAAGATCTTTCCACCAGCCAGGAACGGTGAACTAAAAATGTTCTAAAAAGAGATTGTGTGCCTCTCTGTGATGGTAGCACGAGGCTTTGCTCACTTGTTGATCTCAGGCTTTTGGAGTGAGTGGAGCGGCAAAACAAAGGGAAAACCGGAGGCGGCCAATTAAATTTAGCACAGAGAGCGCACACTTCTTATGCATCTCACGACTGTGTCATGTATGAAATAATGTGTGTGTGCATGTGTGTAAAACAACAAACTGACGATTTATATGCTTAATCATCTGTAATTGTATATACATAGTTGTGATTGATTGTAGCTGGAATTTTTAGGAACTTGGTAAGAAAGAATCAAATACAGAAAGTTCAAAATGAGCAGTTTCTGGAATTTTTACTGAATTTTACTTTACTTTTTAAAATGTACTGAATGTAAGTATAGTAAAGGTACTGAAATGTCACAGTAAACTTCCATAATTTACAGAAGGGATATAGTTTAAAATATCTATTTGGCCAGGACTGATTACACACGATGGAAGTCCAACCAGAAGAGCATTGCAGTAGCACAACCTAGAAATGACAAGGGCCTGGACAAGGAGTTGTGCAGCAAGCTCCATTAGGAAGGGCCTGATCTTCTGAAGTTGAGATCCAGCTGTCTTGAATGTGGTCTTGGAAGGTCAGCTGGTCTTCAAAGATTACTTGATGGTGTTGTTGATGAACCTAGCTGGATGGTGAAATCATGCTGTAGAGTCGGAGTGGCAGGGAGTCAAGTCAAGTCACCTTTATTTCTATAGCATTTTATACAATACAGATTGTGTACTAGGCAAGCTAGAAACTACCAGGCAGGTGTGTTGAGGCAAGTTGGAGCTAAACTCTGCAGGACACCGGCCCTCCAGGACCGACATGTTGTAGGACGTGGAATTCTTTTATATACATTTTAATTCTATGCCTATTAGGGTTTGTCAGCATTATAATTCAGGCATTTCCTCCAGATGCAGCAGATTTCCGTAAAATCCAAACGCATGCAGGATGAATAAACTGGAGAAACTACATTGCCTGTAGGAGAATGTGCGTGTGTGTGCGTGTGTGAGAGAGAGAGAGACAGAGAGAGTGTGTGTATGTGTATCACAAGAAGCATCTTTACAGTTGATTGAGTTGAATCCAATATCTGTGGGGCTCGCAGTACTTTTACTGTGAGATCAGCTGCAATGTTCTCCAGTATTTCAGACCCCAGAAAACCACACATCTACACACTGATCTTTATGAAAGACAAATCAGTACAAAATGATTTTATCAGTAATAGTAATTGTATTTATTCGGTGCACATATAAATGTAAAAAAGACAGATACAGAAGACATGCAGAGATCATGTCATAGTTCATTAAAGGCTTGATTCTTTTTTTAATAAATAGCTCAACTGTCACATTTTCACACACTGATATGATTCACTGAGCCACGTCTTTCCTTCAGGATGTCACAGAATTGAAGCGTCAGTTTAAAGCTGGTTTATTAGTTTAAGTCTAAGTACTAAAATAACCCAACAACATACAATATTGATTAATAGACTACTGTTTGCCTTCCTGTGTCATTGACTAATGCACGTAAAGAATTAACCTGCTTCACATCCACAGGCTGAGGTGCAAAATGCACTAAATATACGTAAAACAGACAAAGCCCTTCTCACTTATTAAAAGACACATTATTAAGCATCATTTTGTTCATTCACAGTTATGAGAGTTTTGGCTCATGTTTGTTCAGATGAGTTAATATTGCTGTTGTGTTCGACTCAGTTGAAGATGAGGACACGACGGTGTGATTTTATCCAGTGGCACAAACATTCGTCCCACGCTCGGCCGGTTACCCGCGGGACCCCGTGCTCTCAAAGGCATTTCTGTGGCTTTTAACAACAATGCTAATGATGCTAATGCTACTTAGAAACACTAATTTATGTACAAACTTATGTGAAGCCCAAACCCTCATGTCTACCGAGATAAAAGGCACGTCTTACAGCGTCACATGAACACACCGACATCAATCTGCAGGTTCTGTGGATTTTAGCAGTTCAGCTCCATCTTCACCGACCGCTGAAACACAAAAATAAAGGTTGTCAAGGAAGATCTTGTGTTTACTTCATTCAAACAAAACATTTTCAATATATATATAAATGAGACCCACGTAACTACCACATTTCTATTCCATATTAATGACTTCAGATATGCTCATAATTCACATGAGAAATGTATTTGCTCATTCATCTCCAAATATTTTTAGCAGAAATCGTTGGCTGCAGTGTGAAGACAATGAAAAACAAACTGCAGTTTGAGGGCTTGACCTCTGACCCCTGCAGGAGCGTCTCACCGGCCACATCTACTGCCATCTCCTCACCGGCGGCTCCTGCAAACACACACAAGAAACGCATTGCTGATATTTCTGTCTGTGAGCAGCAGCAGCAGTTTCAGCACCATATTCTGCAGCGTTTCTGTAAATTCATCAGCATACGCGCTGCAGAAACCATTCAGATTGTGTATGGACGCGTGTTGAGCTGATGAAAGCACTTTTCACGTGCATCACGGCACGCTTTGCAGTTTTATACTTGTTGCCATTTCTTTTATATTATTTTTTCATAAACTGGAATATAAATATGCACCACACTGCATCTCTTGCACACCACATGTCTTCAGAATGGTCAAAATCAGTCAGATCTTTGAGAAGTCTAGTACATTCACCCACCCGCCTCTGTAATTAAACCCTAAAGCTGCTACGTTGACCGTAACACCAGCTTCAGTCTTCAGGTGTTTCACAGAGACGTTTGGTTCGAGATGTTTAGGTTTGTTGCTCTTCTACATGTCGTGTTTGTCAGGGTGTCTGTGAGTGTCAAAACGCTTATGGAAACATTCAGCCCAAATAAATCGGAGAAAAGCACATGAGCACCCCAGTATGTGAATTAAATGTCTCACTCTCACAGACGACTGAACATTCGTTCTTTATTCATATTTTAATTAAGTGGTTGTATCAAAATCAAAATATTAATACTGATTGCCATTCAAGCTCGGGTTAAGCGATACTGTGGCACAGCCCAGCGCCGTGTGTCACAAACCGCTGCCGTCATCTTGCATAATCTGAGGCAACAGAGCAGAAGATTATTGTGGTTTTTGGTGCAACAAAGCGTCAGTAAGAGGCTGTTGTGCACGGTGCAGATGTGAAGAAAACGGTGACATGTTCTGTGTGCTGGTGAGTCGTACTGTAATGTCTTTGTCTAGACTGCAGTAAACTCTATTCAACAATCTCTGTTCTGTTGCCCAGCATTAGTTATGCACTGCTTTACTACAGTATGTGTAGTGACCAGTGCTTTGCTTTACTTCTCAAGCATCCTGTAATCTGATGCTTTGTCCTAAACCGATCAGAAACAGCATTTGAAAGTACAGACTGTTGCTGCAGATGTGAACTGTGCTATTGATTAATGCTCATTTCTGGATCACTGTTCCCAGACAGTGTCTAGAGCTGAACTGCCCATGTTCCCATGCATTACCCTCTGGAGCGTCTGCGGCCTGCGCTGCAGGTGTGGGAGCGTCTGCACAGGTCACGTTCTCCTCTACAGACTGTGCGATCGCTGCCGCCTCAGTCGCTTGGGCTTGACCCGGTTCCTCAGGTGCGGCTTCTGGAGCTGGGCTCGGTTCCACCGCAATGGGTTCTGGACGCACAGTCGGATCCTCAGCAGGATCCAGTTCTGGACTCGGGACAGACTCAGACACAGTGAGGTCTGCCACGGGGCTTAGCTCCACTGGAGCAAGTTCCGGAGGTGCGGGCGGAGCCGACTCAACATTCGGGTCGGGTTCCACCGAAGTGGTTTCAGGAGCTGGAGTTGACTCTACACTCGAGGGGAGCTCCACTGGAACTGGTTCTTGGACTGCGGCTGGTTCCACCGGCGTAGCTTCAGGAGCTGTGTCTGCTTGCTCTAGTGTGGGCTCTGAGCTCACGTCTGATGGGACGTCTGGAACTGCCGTTAGCTCTGCCGGCTCGGGTTCTGGAGCGGTAGTGAGATCTGATGCTGGTTCCACAGCTAGAGAGGTTCCTGCTGCGGTGGTGTCGGTGGCTTGCTGCTCTTCAGCAGGGGCTGCAGGAACGTCTGCTGGACATCTTCCCTCGAGAGGAGCATCACTAGCGCCGACTGTCGGCTGCTCTGCTTTTGAGGCCTCAGCCTGAAGATCCTCCACCGTCTCGGCCGGTCCAGGACCCACCTCGTCTGGCGGAGCACTCTGAACAGGCAACTGCATCTGATCTGAGACGGTCTCGCTGTCTTCTGCTACAATCCCATTACGAGAGACTGGCAAAAACACAAGCAGGGAGGAAATATAGTTTATGAACATGAATTAAACATGCAAACATAATTGTCTATCATCCAAATAAATTATTTCTTTTAGTTAGGGTTAGTCACAAATCAGCAAGCCCCTACACGTTTAATGATCGGTAGCACTTTAGTTGAACTCAGAAACACATACTGTAGCAGTAAGTAAATAATTAAAAACACACATTCATGCCTCACTGAAATGGTTAATATTTATCTTTCCACAAACACTAATAAAGCATCAAGGAAGATGCTCTCATGGAAACCCAGCAGAAACAGCATGTTGAGCGTTTACCGTTTTCTATTCTTCTTCACACGTCCCTGCAATTAATTCAGCTTCCAGTGCTTTACGAACATCACAAATATTTCATTTAGGTCATTTCAGGACCTTCTTAGGTGTGTGCTTTCTATCTGGTTTTTATAATCTTTAATAAATGTGAAGTTTGAAAGTCAGACTATATAACAGCCTTCACGATTTAACCAACAGCAATGATGTCACCGTCATATTTGCATAATAAGGAATCAGAGTTAGAAGAACATCATGCTGTCCAGTCCGTGGCTGTTTCCTGAAACAATCATTCTACAGTCAGCAGTGTGACGACTGATGACAAAAAAAAAAATCTCCATCTCCAAACTCAAGCAATTTCAGTAATTCTGAGCTGATGAATCAGGTTTGATATTGTGTATTGTGTGTGTGATGGAACAATGTGTCAAATTACACACACGTCTGGTTTATTATCCTTGTGGGGACTCTCCATAGGTGCAATGGTTTTTATACTCTCCACACTGTATTTTTTATCCCCTTACCCTAACCCTACCCCTAAACCTAACCCTTACAGAAAACTTTCTGCATTTTTACTTTCTCAAAAAAACTCATTCTGTATGATTTATAAGCTTTTGTACCCATGGGGACCTCAAGCCAGTCCCCACAATGTAAAAAATTTCAGGTTTTACTATCCTTGTGGGGACATTTGGTCCCCACAATGTAGCAAAAACAAGTACACACACACACACACACACACACACACACACATATCACACTCCTGCACACACGCCTGGAGGTTTTGCCCTGTTCAGAGCTCATTTCCTCAAACGCTGTGAAGAAAAAGTAATTTCCTGATGGTCAGCAGCGCTGAGGAGAGACAGCAGCTTCAAACAACAGCAGCCAAAGATGACAGACTCTAGAGCAAACAGTGAACAGACTCACGATGAACAATATGTCCCTCTCTACCCACGTGGAGACACAGACAGTCATACTGGCACTGAGCGGCGTGTGTTCGTATGGCGTGAACACGTCACCACCAGCAGAGCCACCAGAGACGGTCAAACGCAAAAACGTGCAGCATTCAAGCATCATCTGTGCCCAATGCATTCATCGCTAGTCCATTAAATCTCTCTCAACAAGCAATGTATTATGTTATTCATATGTTTTTCCTTGCGTTTCATTTGAATCCATTTTAAATGGAACTTATTTCTTTGCTTCATGCTTACCTTAAACCCAAACCCTTTTCTCCAAAACCATAAATCTAATCATGACCACAATCATCATGAGCACAAGCCACAACACAAATACACACACAATCTATCTTCAGTTTCGGAGTCTGAGGTGTGCGTTTGCATCACGCTTGAGTGTTTTTTTTGTTTTTTGGAGTTGTTTGGCTCCTGAATCACAGCGTTAGATCTGCTGTAAAGGTTTAATCTCAGAACACACTCAAATGAATGGTAAATATTCCTTTGTGTGAGACCTTGTATCAGTGTTTAAACTGTGTGTGAATTTGACATACGACACAAAACCTATGAGAGAAACGGGACAGATCAAGAAAGTCAGACAACCGAAACATGCAATAAACCACTGGAAGTGAAATGATGCGAAGTGCTCTGATCCAGCCGGGACTGGAGCCCATAAACAGGGTAAAGCAATGACTACATCTCACGGTCCGAGTCACTCTGTGCTCAATGGAAGCACCGATGTGAAAATGATCTGGAAACACAGCGGACTGGTCGGACCAGAGAAACAGATCGACGCCTGGGGCTGCGTGTGTCCTAAATGGGGTTTGCGCTGTCTGTCCTCATATCCATCATCTGTTTAGGGATCCTACAGTCGAAATTCACTGACAACACAGCAACAGCTGGACAGACACAAACAAAACTTTGCACACGTAGGATATCAGTTGCAATAATTAAAGTTCGCCTATAAAAGATGTCATCTCTGACTAAACGGGTTAGGATTGTTAACGGAGTTTGGCACCGTCACTAATTCATGCACAGGTTTGATTACATTATCATGCCAAGCTTTTACAAAAGTGCTTTAGTTTAATATGTGCAGGAATGATGTTTATGAAATGAACATTTGTATTTGACTTACGCAGAGTTTCTCCGTTCGCCTCCTCCGCTTTGACGCCCGGTCGGTTCTCCTGCGCGAGCGTCTGTGTGCTGGACGATGAACAGCCCATTCTCACAAAATCACTCGAGCTCTACGAGGATGACTGTTTGTGTGCCTGTGCACGCAAAACTTTCTGTATTTTTGAAAACTTTTTTTTTCTTCAGTTATGAGGGCTGAATGTGCCGCATGTGTTCATGTCAAACAGACGCGAGCGGAATGAAACGCGCTGCAGCTCAAACTCACTGGAGCGCGCTAGAGATGATGCGCATGCGCTGTTCGTGCCCAAATCTGAATAATCACCTGTATGTCACCCTAAAACAGTGCCGGCCTGTAGGTTTGTTGGGCCCTAGGCAAGATAATGAAAATGGGCCCCACTAATGTAAAAAACTGTCATAGAAATTTGACTAGTGAAGAGAAAGCACATAAAATGATTATTTCAATATTTAAGCATGAATGCGTATTAATTGTAACACATTCAACAAACATATGTAAAAAAAATTTAAACAAATAAAATAAAAAATAGGAGTGCAAGTGAGATTAATAAAATATAAATGAAGTATACACAAAAACTAAACAAAATAAACGTAGGCCTTAATATTCATAAATGATAAGAAATACAGGCTATTCTGCTTGTTTTTAATGATTGATTGATGATCACATGAAAAACAACCAAAAAAAAAACTTTATTGCATTACATTGGATTTGGGTCTGTAATTATTTAATGTGACATGCTAAATGTGGCTCAATTTTTTCCTTATATGACAAGTATGTTTGTGATCATGGGCATCATTGCATGTAAAAATAAATAAATAAATAAATAAATAAATAAATAAATAAAGTACTACAGCAATAAATATTATGTATATAGCAGTCAAAAAATCATTTTTCCAGCTCTGGAAAGATATTGTTTGGATTCCATTTCTACCACAACTTCTCTTTTATCTCTCTATCATTTTTTTCATTTCAAATAATTTAAAAATAGCATTAATGTGCAACAAGACTTCATTTCAAGAGACTATTCTGAGAGACAATATTAACAGCAAAATCTGAACTGTAACAACAGAGGTTTTATTGATCAAAAATTATAAAGAACACTGAGTCTGTTGTGCCTGTTTGTAGGGCTGCACAATTTGGCCAAAATGTTGTTTTGATTAATATGACTAATTCTGATTATTGTTATTACTAAATAAAAACATTTAAACAGAAAATCCTAAGCATTCACTGAGAGAGAGGGAGAAAAAAACTCAGAGAGAACTATTATTATTCCTATTTTTAACCAAAATAAGGTGTTGTGAGCATTATAGTAAGCGCACACATGTATTATAATGTTTCGTTCAGACAGGCAATCCCTATGGACAAAGGTATATGCTTTCACGTAGCTGAATAAAACTCAGATAGAGACGGTTTAACTGATGAAACATGGAGACATATCTGTACGATTGCGACTAAATGGTTTATTTCTGTTCTTCAAGCCATATCGGGCATTTTTATATGAATAAACTATAGATGCAATGCATTGCTAATCAACAGCCTTTATCACTTTATTGAATACTGTATAAAATAATGATTTTGCTTCATTCTGTGATATGAAACCACGTCAGATCACAAAAGGAAGTTATTTCAAACACTCGACTGATGTTATTAGATGAATTTGGAGCAAAGTCACGTCATTAAAATGTTCTCAATAGACAACAGGTTTGTAACCAGACTCAAACCCATGCAAAATCCATGCACGCGTTCTGCTGAGGTACATTTGAATGCACAGACTGATTTTTAATTTTTTTTCCATACGTTCGACACATATGCCGCACTGTACAGCACTGGTGCGCGTTACCTTAGTTATGTAGTCAGAGGGTGCGTGCAACTTGAAGTTGCGCTGCGCACACCGATCGGACGGTGGTTGACATTAAAGTACCGCATAAGCGATTTGCAGAACTTTTAAAACGGATATTTCTGCGCAACGCCGCTTCAAATCGAACGCACCTAACAATCCAGTTGACAACCTCGCGGCCTCGGGGCCCTCCCCTTAAGGCGGGGCCCTATGCGACCGCCTGTATCGCCTGTTGGACGGGCCGGTGTTACACCAAATTCTGTGACCATCGTATTCTGTGACCCTAGTAGGCGCTGTTGTCACTGTTTGGCTTAAACTCGATCACACAGCGGATTGGGTACGCAAACAGCGTAACTTTAAAATATAGGTGAGATCTGTGACACGTTCATATAATGTTCGCGCGTGAACGGGCTTGGCGCCCGTGCACATTGTATGAGCGCGTCAGTACAGTCTGGTAATGTGTAACCTCCTTTATTTTATAGGCTATCCAAAGATTTTTGGTCTAAATATGCGCAGTACAGCTGTTACATTAAATAATTTGTATTTATTTTTCATTTTCTAATACTTTTACATTTATAAAAATCTACCTCTTATTTTTTTTTTTTTTATTATTATTATTTTTTTCTCTCTGCTTATGTTTTAGCCTTAAGTGTTATGCAGGCTACTGTAGATCCTCTTGAATGTTGTCCTATATATGTTTGTGCAATTTCTTTAACTGCTAAATAAATAAAAATTAAAGTAGCTGTGTGGAATGTTTGTTTAGAAATGCTGGTTATTTAACAGGCTTATTAAACCAAATTATTTCATGAGATTAAACACAATCCAATTGTTTGCAGAGCAGCATATTTTTGCATCTTGTATGCAACAGAAACATTTAAAAATGTTCATGAAGCTGATGTCACAAAAACAGACTACTAATCTATTTAAAAGGGGTATCAGAATTTGTGACCCCATTGTTATGTGTTTGAAAATTCCTGACACAATTAAACAATTTCAGGTAATTTAGCTGTCCTTGCATGTATCTTTTTTGTTTGTTTGTTTTTTGTTTTACCACAAATGTAAAATAAATTTACAAACATTGTATCTATAATCTATATATGAAGAGTTCAGATGCAAAAGCCCCTAAATCCATCTGACATATTTTTTTTAAAATGAGCATTTCTTTCTAGCTACTTTGTATAGATTTCTAAGTAAGTACTGGTACTTTTGATTGGGCTGAGGCTGGAATTTAGAGAGTTTGCAGTAAAAGTATTTGATGTATACTGTGTCAGGAGCATTCACGCAGTATCATTATCTCTCTATATCATATATATATATATATATATATGTGTGTGTGTGTGTACCTGGTATTTATTCACGTTATGGGGACCAAATATCCAACAGGCTTACGAATCAAGCAGAATAAGTTTTTTTTGGAGGAAGTAAAAGTGTGCACAGTCTCCTGTGAGGGATAGGATTAGGTGTAGGGTAGCTGTAGGGCGACAGAAAATACAGTTTGTACAGTATAAAAAACATTACGCCTATGGAATGTCCCTATAAAACATGGAAACACAACAGTGTTGTAATTTTTGGGATCAAGGCTATATTTCAAAATATATAATTGTGCTTACATGAACAGTCAGCACTTAACAAATTAAGATTCAAGTAGCTTTATTGCCATGGTTTTACAAACCATTAACAGAACTCTAATTTTATTGTGTTGTCAAATTTACAGGCAGCAAACACTGCACATAATTATTTGATTTATAGTTTATGCTATTCCCTTACCAATCATGCAGAAATTTGAGGCTCTCCTCTTTATGATGTAACTCTGATGTTTGTCAGCATTTTTGGGATATTCCCCCACGAGAAGATACCTCTTAAGCTCAGTTACCATGTTAGAATCCATTATGCAGTATTGTAACTTGCAAATAATCCTATTAATATATGCACATCAGTCAAGTTAGTCCTTAATATTACCAATGGACCATGAGTTATTTTCTAACTTATAAGGTGAAGACTTTAATTGCTTCATGTGTGATGCCAGCTTCAAGAGCTATTTTAATTGTTGCCTGTATTTCTGTTAATTTTTATTTTGTTAGGCTATGGTAGCTCTTATCTGATATAATTATCTGAACGCTTCCACAATAAATGAAAATGAATTGTACTCCTTGTTGCTGATACTCATTTATCTTGCGTTGCTTGTCTCTGCTCCTTCACTGGGCTGTAACAAATATACCCCAAAATAAAAATGAACAAGCTGTCATCCGTATCTGTTCCAAAACAGAAGAAAAATATATTTCTTCAGAACAAAAAACTGCGTACTTTGCATGCAATCAACGCATTACCTTTTAATACAATACAATAGTAATGATAAAAAGATCAAAAGGAATTCTACTACAAGCATTGTCGCTCTTTACAGTTTACCTTTTAATACTAATATAATAATAGTAACACTAATACTAATATAATAATAGTTGTGTGTATAAGTATAACGACTAGCTTTGAAACAATAACACCTCTGTGTCTTCTTAACACTGACTTTTTGTGACTCTTTAAAAGATGCAAACACGCAGAAAGAGCCAATCTGCTTCTCCAGTCAGTTATGAACAGGAACCTGGAGTAACGGAGAGAGAGCAACTGAACAGAGAGAAGAGAGACAATGCACACAAACCACAATTTAACACCATATTTTTAATTAAATAGAAATTAAAGTAACTGTAAAAATAAAAAGTATTAGAAAATGAATAGATAAAATAAATGACAATTTAGTATTGTAAAAGTTGCATTGTTCATATTAAAACTTATTAAAGGTTTTTTTTTTTTTTAATTATGTATTTATTTATTTTTAAAGTACACAGTACATTTGTTGGACATCAAGTCTTTCTGTGTTAAAGATTTTCCCTATATATGAAGAATTCATTAGCAAAACTCCGTAAAATCATGATCTTTCATTGTGCATAGATAAATATAATGTGCACGGGCGCCAAACGCGTTCACACGCAAACAGTGTATGAACGTGTCACAGATCTCACCTATATTTTAAAGTTACGCTGTTTGCGTACCCAATCCGCCTGTGTGATCGAGTTTAAGCCAAACAGTGACAACAGCGCCTACTAGGGTCACAGCATACGATGGTCACAGAATTTGGTGTAACACCGGCACTGCTCTAAAACACATGCATATTACATACTACAGTATAAAGCATCACAGGGCAATTTTAACATAAGGCTGTGTCATAAATTCTTAGGGAACCGAGGAAACTCCTAAGTGGACTTTAAGTCACTTTAGACAAAAGCATCTATAAGCATAAATATAATGCATACTTTAAGTGAATTTACATTTAACTGTGGACAACAGCTAATAATAAGAAACAAATAACGAGTAGTAATTCTTTCACGTTTTTGTTTCCCCTCTCAGCTCTTACAGAGACTTAGTGAGTTTAGATTTAGCCCTAACATCTGAGAAATGTAATCAAGGTCTTTATGATTACTTGAAAATCATGGGCAAGAACTAAAATCTGAAGTCCTCCAGGAACAGTGTCGCACTTTCCTGCTGTAGAAAAGTCCTGTGGTCTTTTAGACGATGACAGAAGCAGCCTTTCGTTTTTTAGGTTAATTTACCGTCGACCTGGTTTTACACATTACAACTGTTCGTGTTGATTGAGCATGAGTGGATAAACAATCACTTGCACCTGCTGGCTCTGGACGTTAGTGTGGAGTGTTGTTTTGCAGGGCCTGAATGAACAGCAGGTGGCAGTAAAGCACCCCAGGAGCGACTGGATGAGAAACCAGAAGAAGAGCGCAGCTGCTGAAGCGTGGCGCCACAGTGGGTCACGTTTGTCTGTTTTATTATATTTTGTTTATGAACTTTGTTTTACAATGTGTTTTTGATCTAATTCAGGCATATCATCATTCATTTGTATTTGTTTCGTTGTGTTTATCCTCAGAAGCAGTAGATGTGGATGAGTTATTGTATTTGAACGTTATCGTTTATGTACCGTTTACTCAGATGGTTTCGGTGCTGCTGCTGGTTTAATGCGGTCCTCGGTTTGACATTCATGAGAATCTTATTTTGTTAATGGGGTTTGTAGTCTATGCAAATATCTTTTCCTAAAACTATCCATTTAAACTGATAACTGACGTTACTGTTCTCTTTCACAGCGGCCTTCAGAGCAGTGACGCGGCACAAAGACTCCTGTTGATTCTGGTGAGATTGGCTTCTGTGTCTCTTCAGTTATGGGGCGTTGATTAAGGTTAGGCTGCTCACAGCTGCTCTGTGTTAGGGTTAGACAGAAAGCAGCTTGGTTTATTTTCTTAAGTACTAAGCGGCGAATTGTTCTCGCCTGTCAGGCCTGTCAGTGGTCTGGTCAGGGCTAGACATTCGCTAGATCAACACACCAGCACGAGACTTACAGATCAGCCTGTTGTGCTTCATCTGGTCTCATCCTGCACCGCTGGTCACACTGTCCGTCTGTGTTCCGTCACAATCGGTAGGAACTGTAACGCATGCTTTCTTGAGTCCCTCCTGGTCCAGACGTACCACAACACTGCACGTTTTGGATGTTTTCCCTAATCAGATTTCATTCAGATCATGGAGCCTCTTTTACTAAGCAGATGATTAAACCCAGTCGAGTGTTTTAGATAACTAGATACGCAACACGTGCAGTGCTGTGGATCTTGATGACCAGGTTGGGGGGAGACACTGTTATAACAAAAAGTAGCAGGAGCTTTACTGGATTTACTATGGTAAAACAGGCATAAAATCACTTTCTTTCCCCAGGTCAGTGAGCACATCCGAGCATCAACGATGTCCCCGTTTCACAGTCCTGAAGACCCGAACGACGTCCTCGTTACAAGTTCAGTAGGCTACATCTGCAGTGTCCAAGTGGTGATGTTTTGTGGGTTTTTAATACACTGTTAACCTTCTACAGTTGTCTCTTTTACTTTAAACATCATACAGAAAATGGTACTTATGTAGTACAGTATTTTGGGATAAATGTCATTAAGATGAGTAAGGAACTTTTGTGTAAGTTCTGTGACACAGATCTTGATGTATCTGCTCCAGCACTGATCTCACAGCAGTTCATTTTGATTGTCCAGCAGTTCAATCCTCTTCATGACACTGTCTAGTGTTGACCTGTTAAGAAATGTCATTTTTGTGTGTTGTTGGTAAGAAATGATGTAGAAACATTCATGTGTTTTTAGGTCACGTCTGTGCAGAAGATATTGGTGTTGAGTTTGTCTGTGAATCCCGTGTCAAATAAACAATACATTTCACCCAGAAGCACTGTATCGCAGCTTGATTTGTTTTGGCCAAAAGTGTGGGATCTATGATCCTGAAGCTTTCTTTGCCTGAGAACCATGTAACTGCCTTTGTTATAGGGTTTGAGAGGTGCAAACCTCCAGTTTTTTTTTCTCCTTCACTCTAATTTTGCATCGTGGTGGTGGTGGTGTTGTTGTTTTTGTTTGTTTTCTTTTTCAATGTGGTAATTAAAATCTAAAAACCTACAATGAATCTTGCCTATGAAATAACATTATCAATGGTAAACTGATTATTTCTTTTAAAGAGAACCTGGGTATTGCTGTCTTTTTGTCTCTTACTGAAATACGTAGTAGAAAATCCATGAAAGATTTACATTATAAAAAAAAAAACATGCCGTTTCATACAGATTTTGGACCTTGGGAGGGCCATTATTTGATGAAGTGAAATGGTTGCACTGGCACTTCCTGTTTTTCCTATTCCTATTTTTACCACAACATAACTGACATGATGCCGCGTTGTGTGGATTTTGGTTGTAATTTTCAGTCTAAGGGCAACAAGAGAAGCAATGTAAGTCTTTCCTAGATTCCTTGACCACCAGATGGCCACAAAGTATGAAATACCCCCCTCCAAATCTACTCTCATTTCAGCACAGCACTGCACAGTTTGAGTGTCTCCCTTACTGAACATCAGCAGAGCTCCATCAACTGAACCGAGTGTGTCAGATGAGCGGGATAAATAAATGTGCTGTGGATTAGGGAATGCTGTAAGGTTAAGGCTTGAGTCTGTGGGATAAAGGATATGCTTTTGTGAAATCCTCAACAGAGCTTCAGTGGTCTTATTGTGGAACAGCATCATCTTCCCACATTTGCACTGATGTGACACTGACAGCTGATCTGTGACAGACAAAAAACACTGTATTACTTTTGTAGTTGAGTGTCCATTTACAGTGTATTCAAAATATTTGCACAATGGTATACTGATTTCTCTAAAGCATTCTGGTAGGTGAAGCATAACAGTTGTGGAGAATCTAAAGCTTCTGTTTATGATCAAATAACATTGATTACTGACACACATGCTGTAAGTACCTTCACAGCTGTGAATCCGAGTCTTCAGTTTGTCTGCGATCTGCTCCATTTTGCCGAAGTCATCTGCATAGTATGCATGTGTCTGCTGCGGCTCTGATGCTATAAACGTCAGCTCTTCCTCTGCAGTCTCTCCCACACCCACTGCATACAGAATAATGCCTAAAAAAGATTTTAAAAAATTCTCCATTTCTGAGATGTTCAGCTTTATGATCAAACATTCAACAAACAACTGGTGTATTCGGTGTGTTGATTCGTTTCCTTCTCTATCCACTACTACTCATCCATCGACAGGACACATTCTTGTTTTTGCAAGCCTTTAGAGCAAAAGGCTTTTTAGATCGTGACAAATATACATTCGGTGCTCAGTGAAGTGAGTGCTGAGAACAAACATTTTTCTAAATGGAAAAAAATGTTAATATGTCAGTGCAATATTTGTGTTTCCTTTAATTAACACATTGCGCAGAGTCTTTATGAATGTTTAGTACCATCAGCTTTGACCTTGCTGGCCCATTTGCCCACGTTGTCTTGAGAGCCTCCGTCTGTAAGTACAATGGCGACCCTCTGAACTGTTCGGCTGCTGTTCCTGAAGCTGTTCTGAATCAGGTAGTGCAGCGCGGAGCCAATCACGGAACCACGTCCCATATAACGGACGGCTGCAATCGCTCGCTGAAGCTCGCTAGCGCTGCTGTACTGGCCCAAAGTGAACTCGCTGCGGACTTTAGTGGAGTACTGGAGCAGCCCGACCCGAGTGCCGGCTGGCAGAGCGCTCACCGTTCTGCTGATAAACTGCTTCAGTAGGTCAAAACTGGTAATGCCCAAATGTTTGGAGCCATTCATGACAAACATGAGATCCACAGATCCACGTTTACAATCCAGACCTGCAACAACAATTGTTTTAAATGTATTAAACTTACAAAGTCTTGCGGAGTGAAAAGTAAAGCAAGTAAAAACAATGGGAGTCTTGTTTATTAATGTGGCTAAACTATATCAAATTATATTTACCAGAAAATAAATGATGAGTCAAATCACGCTATAATTTGTAACAACAGTGACGAGTTACATCAATATAATTCAGTTCAATGAGCTGCTCAGACATTCTATTCAATGCACATTAATGAGTTATTTTTGGCAGACAAAATAATGCTGTGAAAAACACGTGCACATCATGGCACATGTGGAATCAGGTGGTCGTCATGTATTCTGAGAGCTAAAGAGCTCCGTTTCCCAAATGCGTCACGCTCAGACACTGTAAACAGAGCAGTGCAGAAATCAGAGGCTTACCACGTTTTACCATCTGAAGTGAGTGTGAAACCTTTTCTGCAGCGGCACATGAATGAATCGTTTGTGTTTACGCACTCGTGTTCACAGTCGTGTTTTCCTGATGCACACGGATCGGATTCTGAGGAAATCAGAGCAGAGATACTTATCGTATTCGACAACCGTCATTAATGCGTGTTTCCTAAACTTCTGAACCAGGGGCCTGTAACATGAAGCCGGATTAGTTGGTTAAGCCATGTAAGTTTCAGTTTAGTTTACACCAATCCTGGGTTTTAGGCACCATGAAAGTGGCTTGGTTTTTAGCGTCATTCATTGCCATGGTAACTTACACTCCACGGCTAACCTGCTCAGGTTATGTTCTGGTTTAGAGATCTCAAACTGAAATTGGACCAATCAGATGTGAGCAAAGTGACACATGTGTGACGCAAAAAAAAGTCACTCCCCCAGTTTCTCTTGCTCCAAATTAAAAGTCACCAGTTTTTAAAAAAGAAAAAAAAGTCTTTGATAATTTAATGATAATTTTACTTGAGGATTACTTGAGGTGGTTCTCAATCCCAGGACCCTCTGCTCTTCACATTTTGTATGTCATCCTTATCTGACACACTCAGTTTAGTTATTGGATCTCTCTCCTACAGAGCTGGTGATCTGAATCAGGTGTGTAAAATAAGGGAGACTAGGTCTAGATCAGTGGTTCTCAAACCTGTCCTGGAGTACCTCCAGCCCTACACATATTGTATGTCTCCCACATCTATCACACCTGATACAACTCATCAGCTCATTAGTGGAGACTGCAAGACCTGAAGTGGTTGTGTCAGATATAGGGAGACATACAAAATGTACAGTGCTGCAGGTACTTCACTAAGCACTTTGAAAACCAACTCCGTTCCTGGAGGCCCCTCAACACTGCATGGTTTCCATGTCTCCTTTATCAAACACACCTGATTCAGATCATCATCACATTAGTGGAGACTCCAGGAAATTAAATGGGTATGTCAGACTAAGGAGAGATGCAAAACGTGCAAAGTTGGGGGGCCTCCAGGAACGTGGTAGGGAACCACTGGTCTAGACCACGACAGGCAGAAAAAGGCTTATGAGCCTGGGACCCCACAGGCAGGTGGAAATATATTTCATCTTTATAATATTGTTTTACAGTGAACAGTGAGTGACGGCAAGGGACTGACCTGCACACAGCTTAAGAGACAGAAACGAGGGTTTCTATCTGGCTGAAATTGGCTACCAGATGCACGTGTTCCGTGTATGGCTCGCTGCCGATGGCTCGCAGGGTTGCCATGTCGACACGGCCGACGCCCACCGCGAAGACCTCTATCCCGTCCTGCCGGGAACAAGCCGCTTCCTCTTCCACAGAGTCCTGCGGCCGGCCGTCGGTCATTACCATGGCGACGCGAGGCACCTGCATGCGGGCGGGCCGAGCACCGCGAGCCAGAGAAAACGCCTCCTCGCGCATGAATTGCAGCGCTAAACCCTTCATGGTTCCCGACGCCAGGTGCTCCATGCGCTCGACAGCGCGCAACAGGTGCTGCTTCTCAAAGTAGCTGTTTAAGAAGAATTCATTCTGCACTACGCTGCCAAACTGCACGAGTCTCACGCGCGTCTGATTGTGACCCACGTTCAAGAACAGCAGCACATCCTTGATGAAGGTCTTCACCCTCTCGTAGTCATCGGGCCGGACACTGCGAGAGCTGTCGATCACAAAGACCAGATCGAGGGGGCGTCCATTACAAGAAGTCTCTGGTTAAAAACAGCTGCAAGTCAGTTCATACAGGCACAACCCTTTCAACCCTGTGAAAATGACTGAACTGCAGTATTTCTGTGATCTGAATACCTGTGTTGTTGGTCTGGGTGGTTGTGCCTCGCTGTGATGGTTTACTGGGACACACAACACAGCTCCAGACGACCAGCATAATGAATGCTGGGCTCTTCATTTCAGTCAGAAGAGATCCCGGACCCTAAGCTAGGAGACACACAACAGCACAACACTGATCCTGAGTAAACCACGATTAGCTGTTTCAATTCAACATCAAAGTTTTAAATAAGATATGCATGTTAAAAAGAACTAAAATTTGGTTCAAAATCTGTATCATCTGTTCACAACAAAATCTTGGAATATTCCATGCAAAACAAAGAAAGAGCAGCCGGAAACGTGCAGTAAATAAACCTCTTTCCTGTGTAAAAGTAACATAATGTCTAATGCTTGTTAAGAGGGAAAAAGAGTATATCAGAGTAAATGACTTTAGGCTCATAAACAAACATTACAGTGTAAAATAGTAATGTTTACTAATAGTCATTTAATAGTGCACACATACCTGTTTTTAAAGAGCAGGGACTGTTGAGAAGAGGCAAAGCGGACAAAAACGCGGAGCAGAGTCCAGATGTTTTTCTGCTGCTGGACGTTCATCCACCCGCTTCCTCCCTATGAGCTTTTCTGCTTCAAGGGAAAGTACTTTTCTTCAGACTACTTTTGTGGTTGACAGTTTCAGCATTTCATTTTCTTTCTTTGGTCTGAACTGCATGGCTTGGTGCTCAAGCAAAGCCTTTTATATACTTTAACATTTTGGTATGGATTCATTCTCCTTCTCATTATTTATCATACTCTCAAAGTATCAGTTTGGCAAATCCACCCAGGAGATGAGACTTCAGGCCATACTAACCCTCTTCTGAAAGAAGACAAATTCTTCGTCTGCTTAGTTTGTTTTGGATGAAACGATCTCCAATGAACTTAAACTGTAGTTAAGACTAAACTCTAAACAGACCTTCAGTGCTGATACTGCTTCCCTAAACGCTACATAAAGCTAATAATGATCTTCTGCCATGCGTCTCTTAAAGGTGGGCCTTGGCTCGATCGCAGCACACCAGCTGTTTCTGTGATTCCACTGCAGGAAATGCCGTCATGTGTGCTGCTGAAAACACTGCTGCCAGACCTCATACATTCCTGAACTCTACGGCTAATGACTTTAACAGGTTACTTACAGTAAAATGATTATGTGTAATTGGGTGCATATTCCAATCACAGGTGTAGTAAAACCTCCCTGGTGTCATCTTCAGTGCTCAAGAGATGATACAGTACATTTGTTTACGGTCAGTTGAATCTGAAATGGTGATCTGGAGACAAGCCTGTGTCCATCAGAAGAACAGGCAAGCATTGAACACAAATGTAATACTTTATTATTTGCTTTATTATGAATAAACGTTGAAGAATGGTTTTTCGAATGGTTCTTCAAACAGGTGGTGACTGCTCACGTCTGTAATACTCACTGCTGCCATTACTGGTGGATGTGAGAAACAAAACAAAAACATTAAACATTTCAGAACTTTTCACCATTCTTAATCTAAAAGTGTGCCAAATTAATTTATATTT